>CM040243.1:3165797-3198244 GCA_022545495.1 Chrysanthemum lavandulifolium | reverse complement strand
AAAGGAAGTAAATTTTAAGTTTTCTTTGCGTGTTTATAAGAACTTATGAAGATGGTCATACCAATGTAAAAGACTAACACCGTTCACCAAATATGACTAATAGCTGAGTTTCGACATAAATGACATCTTGCGCTAGCAGGGAAGCTCTTTATGTAGTGTCTCAACCAACCGAGTGAATTATTGGCAGTTGTTAATAATTGGCAACCTTGTATACCATATTGATTAATTGTTACAAAGGTCTTAATCTTCTTATTTTCAGGATCGACATTGATCAAGAACATCCATGTTATCATTCAAACAAGAATCAAAAAGAAAAGAAAACAGTGAAGAGTTTTGTTGAACCCTCAAATAATCTGATATTGATAAAATGAACGGGGTTGCTTTTGATTACAGAAACCTAAATTATATATAACATATGAATCGTTGCCTCTTGTGGCAGTTATGCCGATTCACAGAAAGTAACCGCTATGACCTAAAAGAAACGTTATATCCTATTCTAAAACCTAAATAACCGTTTGTGTATTGGATGGTTTGGACCCAGCCCATGTACACTTTGGGTTTACAGAATTCTTAAACTATAATACATAATATATACATATATACTTTGGTAATCTAAGACATTAATATGGGCCAACATTAATTATGGATACCACATATGATTACCGTATGGTATGAAACAGATCAAACAACTAGCTAATAAGTTTACGAAATGATGCAGCATGTGCATGTCAAACAAATGGAAAAACCTCACTATGTACTTGGCACATAATAACTTTTGATCTCTAATTATAAGCTTATGAGCCTGCAAAAATAACCACCATTAGGCCATTTTCTGGTCCAAACTCCTTTGTTTAGGGATCCCAATTTTTTTTTTTTTTTTTTTTAATTTATTTCATCTCTCTTTATTACTAGTATGTAACTAGTGTGAAATCAATGAATTCTATCAATCACATCTTATCTATGCGACAGATGCCCAATTACCTAAGAGCTACTTGACATCTGAATATTCAATATTCCAAACGTACGTGCCAAAATAATCACTGATAGTATCAATACTCTTAACCTAAGCGTGCTCTAATAGAATATACGTGTTTGTCTTGATCAACACTCTAATTAGTATACGTGATATAATCCAATGAAACTATATATTCAATTTATATATACACAATTTATGTGTTCATCACTGACTAACAAGATTACATCAAACAATAGACACTCACATTGATTATAACAGATGACACTACAAAGAAAAAAGAATTTACAGCTATTTTCAGTGACACATGGTAAGAATTATCATTGAAGTTCTACAGTTCTACTTGTTCTCCTTGTAAGGTGCATCTTCTCTGAAGAACCCTTTTTTGTTAGTACTATCCATAACATTGATTCTTGGCGTTCGAAATCTTTTATTCTTTGCAAGCATTTACCTAAAGAATGCGTTTTGAGAAGCATAATATATTTCTTTATGCTCTTTTTGTTGGGACTCTCCTACAGGATAAATAATGTACAGCTGAATGTTATTCAGTCAAAATGCATATATACAACCCGTAAGAATGATAAATCTCTATCATAAGAAACTCGATGAATTATAGCTTAACATGATGGAGGTTCGGTTCTATCTAACATATGGCATGTGTACGTTAGATATATAGATACTTGCAATATTGGACAAAGATCGATCAATACTGTTGGAAAACATAATCCATTAATCTTTGTGTCAAATAAAGGCTGCATATTTTCTGTGTTGGGCTGCAATTCGCACCAGCAAAACAGGAAACATAGCAGTTACATTAGTTTGTTAAATTCAGTTATAAGTTAGTTATTATCAGTTATAGGTAGTTAACTTTGAAGGGACATGTTTGTTGGTTCTTTTGAACCATCATAACCCTTTGCATCATGTCGTTTCAATATGTATATATAGGATAGAATTCTGTTTGTAAAAGTAACCCATTCGATTTATATATATCAGATTTTAATAGAAGGGTTCACCCCAAAATCTATCTTGTTTAATTTTTATCAATTTCATGGTGATGTTGGCATGTTGTTGTTTGATCAATTCAATCCTGGAAACCTCCCCTAAGAACCTGTAAACATTGGTATCAGAGCTTATGGGATCAAACAACACCCAAATCATGTTTTACAATCATCACTCAAGATCAAAGATGCATTTCTAAAATATCAAAGGAAAAGAGCAGCCATGGAAATAATGGATGCCGTTCGAAGAGAAAAGAAAAGGCTTGTTTGGTTTTGCCCTTTTAACCAACAAAAGCCATGAAGATGTACTCAAATGCTATTATAGCACAGAGACGGTTTAGGAAGAAGGCCAAGAAATTTACTTGCCTTGAAGTCACTAATTGAAACAGAAGAACACGTTTCGAGAGGCTAAATGACATGCCTTGGAGATCATTAAGATCCGGTGACACACCAAATGAATTGAAGATATCAAGATTAAAGAAAGACAAGAAGATTCAAGTGATGATGGCGGCACTAACCCTGCTGGAATTTGGTTCAATTAAAAGCCGAAAAGTCATCAACACCAAGGATCAAGAACTTAAAGAAATCAAGATTGAAGAAAGCATCAAGGAACAAGAAGATTGAAGAAGAAACAAAGATTAATCGATTAGGGAGGAATATGTTGGAAAACATAATCCATTAATCTTTGTGTCAAATAAAGGCTGCATATTTTCTGTGTTAGGCTGCAATTCGCACCAGCAAAACAGGAAACATAGCAGTTACATTAGTTAGTTAAATTCAGTTATAAGTTAGTTATTATCGGTTATGGGTAGTTAACTTTGAAGGGACATGTTTGTTGGTTCTATTGAACCATCATAACCCTTTGTATCATGTCGTTTCAATATGTATATATAGGATAGAATTCTGTTTGTAAAAGTAACCCATTCGATTTATATATATCAGATTTTAATAGAAGAGTTCACCCCAAAATCTATCTTGTTTCATTTTTATCGATTTCATGGTGATGTTGGCATGTTGTTGTTTGATCAATTCGATCAATACATCTTTAGAGATCAAACTTAACACTAACTGGCAATAACTCATAAACAACCTAGGTCAGATCTTTGATTCTTGATGAGATTTATTTATTTCTTTGTAATTGGTCTTGAACGAGAAGACCGCTTTCTTAGATCAGAAATAAGAATTCGATGTGTTGCAAGTGTTGTAGAGTCTCTTTATCTGAGTTGGTTGTGGTAATGGGTAGCTTTTCCATGGCATATCCATAAATATTGGTCAATATTATATTCTATCTAGAAATTTTTTTTTTCATCACCTTATAATTACTTCAGGGTGATTGTATATCCACTTTGTCGAAGCATATTTAAGCTAACAAGATAAATTTCTTGGCATTATACTTTGCGATCTTTCCTTATCTCGGTTGAGGATCAAGTACTATCATGAGCACTAGCACTTAGCCTGTACATGCTCGTCGCCATCTATCATAATAACATTCATATAGCTAGGTTGTAACTTCATTGTAGCTAAGTTGACATTATCATGTGTTACCAATTGCTCTTCGGATGTTTTGTTTGATACGATTGAGATTATTACAAGCCTAAATGACATGTCATATATAGTAAAGTTTTCCTGTACTAACTTTTCGAAGGCAAATTCCTATCTACAAAAATCAATCACAATATGTTACCAATGCAAGTTGTGACTCTAATGCAACAACAAGAGCAAGATTTGAGAGATGAAATTGTACAGAAGCAAGACCAGAAGGTCAATTTAGTTTCTTTCTCAAACTTTTATTAGTATATTAAGAAAGCAATAGCTGCTCGAAAACAAATGGAACGCTTGAATTAAGATAACCACACCAGCAAAAAGGAATCAACTTAAGATTTAGTTGAAGTATCTTATTATTTATTTATTTTTTTCTCCATGTTAATGACAGTCTGAATATACATGTTTCGACATATAAAATACTCACACTCATGTTTCATTTATATGTGACCCATAACCTTTGATTGGTGAAACTATTGATACCCATGCATATATACACATATGATTAAGTGTTGTGTGCCGATTATGGTGAAAGAAAGTTTCATGCACTTTGTGCCATAAATGATTCATAGGTAGAAGTGCTCAATCTCCAATAAGAAACGCAGAAAGGCTTATACAAATATGTTCCATTGGCAAGTCCAATTTCTGAACTTGGTTAAAGACTTAGAGCACAATATAATAGCTTTTGGCAAAGTGTATATAGAGTCATTTGCCTTGTCATTATTAACTTTTAGGACTACCTAAAGCGGAAGGCACTAAAATTATGGTGATATTACAGGTTAATTTTCAAATTATGTGTAACTTTTTGAGAAACATTATTACTGTTTTAAGACATCTAGGAGGATATAATATCGTTCACTTAAGTTTTCACTTATGGTCTGAAGTTGCATCAACAAGTATGATGAAAAACTAGCACGAAAACATAACCGAGTTCATGTACTATCTTTCAATTCAGAATTATTCATGTGGGCTGCTCTAGCTAGGTTTCCGTAATATTTGAAAGCGTTAAACATTTTTACATAAAAGATGCATATATATAATTTTGAAATTTGATTTGGACGTATAAACGTAAAAGCAAAAGAGCAGGGTTCTAAGAAGAGCTCTAATTAAGTTAGGAAAAGCATAATGATAGTAGGGAAAATCGATATATTTCAATTCCTTCAACTAGATGTTTAAAGGCACCAAGTTGTACATTATTGTAAATTTATCTGGGAGCAACCATTGAGCTCAGATGGAGAAGAGAAAAGTGAAAGCTGAAGTGCAAAATCCAGTCATTATCAACACTTGAGCCAAAATTTTATAATGGTCTCTTTACTGGTTCTTAAATTAACACCTCATTTCATGTGAAGACATCCACCACTAAAATTTGAACTTGCATGTCCTACCACATTAATTTAAGGTTGTGATGTACGGACGGACAAATATAAATTAAAATATATGTACAGAGGGCAAAATTAATGTAGGCATACACAGGGAAAGGTAGCAATCACCTCTGTGAATGTTGTCAAAATTAAAGAATCACATTCCAGTGATCAAATTTTTGTCACTGATGGCGCGCTAGATTTTTACAGGTCAGTTAATTCATGATATGGTTTATGCATTAGAGAACGACAACGATCACCTCATTGTCAAGCCTGAGCGTTGCAAGATATGCAAGAAGACTCTCAACTTTGGCCCATTTCTAGTATATATATAGCGCACTCCTTGCTCGTTTGGTTTATAAAAAACTGCGTTGAAAAAAAAGTATCTATGTATGTGCTCAAATTAAGTTAGAATCTTATCAGAGGCAGTACCACAATGGGGGCAGTGTGGGCAACTGCCCCCACAAAGTTCACTTGAGTAATGTCGATTTTCTGAAGATGATCAGTGACTTTCATTTTGCCCCCATAAATGAGTAAATATTATAATGCTGAAAGTTTATAAAATAACTGCATCATAGTCAAGTGGTCAAGGACATTTGAACTTTCATGTGAAGATATAATGTTCCATTCTTGTGCTACTTTATAGATTTTTGTGAATTATTGTTATCCAACTTTTTATTTTTACTTCAACTACTTGTGTTAATATCGATTAGAAAAATAAGTATGTGTTAAATATTGTGCATATCATCACCAATTCTTATTTTTGGTTCTTGCACGCAAACAAACACCAAACAAATTCACTTTCATTCAAATTAAAATCGCTTTCATTATAGCAACATAGGTCGAGTATTGATATGACCCGACCTGACACACACTTTTAACTTTTGCCCCCTCTTGAAAATTTTTCTGGTACCGCCCCTGATCTTATGCAGCATTTGGCTATGGTTTGGATGTTTGACCAGCCGTAAACTGCATATACATCTAAGAAACAATATATCTTTCATGACGTGAAACCAGAAGATAGTGATGTGTATATCTATGGTCTTTGTTGACAACCTGACCCTAGCTAGTACTAGAGAAGTTTCTTTTAAGCTGCTCGACATGCCTAAAGACTTCCATTTTACACTTTTAAAGTAATTGAACTCAGTTACATAGCTCATAGTCGGATAGTCTCTTTACGTTATTGAGTGGCCTTGTTCGCTTGGTTGCTTTCAGCATGCAACTGGTTTTCACAAATCATACTCTTAATCCAAGTTATAATTAACTGATAGCTAGGATGCAGAACAGGTTACTGCTCAGACACTCAAGCAAACTAAACTTAACCGAGTTACTAGACCTGATACATGGATTTACAAGCCATTGATAACAGCATAAACTAAGCTTCCTGCTACGATTGTGAGTCCAACAGAAAGACATGCAATGCTTGAAGTTTGCTAACAATATCGCCAATATAATCACCTGAAAATATTAGTTATGAAATAATGGGTTGATCATAAAAAAAAGGTTTATCATCCGAATTTGTTCCAATGCATGGATCTCTAAATGTTATCATAGACAAACTTGAAGAGTAATTAGTTAATCTAATACTTTGCTAACCTAAGCTTTATATTGGCTAACTTATACTAATTTAAAGACTGCTTATGTTATCTGCATCTCTCTCTTTACCTAATTTATTGTTTCTTTCTAGCTTTTTTAGTTTTTTATTTGTAACCTAATTGTTCCATTATCCATGAAACATGTTTAGATGATAGGATTCCACAGCATGCATTGACAAACATCCATAGCTCCCTTTACATAGCATTTATTAACTAAACTATATACAGTATAAACTCCATCTATCTTACACAGATTATTAATTTGTTATACGTGTAGAACGGTAGAATACTCTTTAACAACTCCACCAAATGATCTGGTAATACAATAACATTTTCACAAGATGTTTAGGGTTCCAACCTCACTATAGTTACACATTTTAAGGCGACTATAGAAATGGTCGGAAACAGTCACAAGGATACCTTAGTTAGACCGCGTACATGTGAGTTGTATAAGTACTCACTTTTGCGGGATAATCTCAACAAGGAAAAACTTACTCGTTTTTAGAAGACTCTTCAACATTTATTGTGGCTTTTTATCTAATAAATATTTGTTAGATTTATAAGATCATACTCCTCGAATTCTTTTGCTGCATAAACATTTGTGGAATTGATCGATTGAGATGCTTAAGTCATGTTAAGGTATAGGTACATAATAATTTTTGACAACTGACATCTTAATTTTCTTTTTCTTTTCTCGTCGCAACCATTGAATTTCCGCATATATATTTCACTCTTGTTTTTGGAAAAACTTTCATTCACAAGTTGTATATATACATGAATTAGAAAATCTAACCAAAACGCAAAGCTCAACACTGTACTACAAATCTAAAATAAAATATGATATCATGTCTTTAGCACCAAAAATTTTTCACTTTACTTATAAAAAGAAACAGAATGGAAGAAAGTGATTTTGCCTTTTTGCATAGCATATGAAAAAAATATCAAAATCTCAGTGTTTAGATATACCTTTTATTAATGTGTGCAACTCAAATAGTAAAAAATAGCTAAAAATAGTTTTTCACTCTTGTTTTTGGAAAAACTTTCATTCATAATTGTATACATGAATTGGAATAATTAATAATTTCATCGCAAAGCTCAATGCTGTTATATACAAAATATAATATGATATCATGTCTTTAATACCATATTTTTTTCACTTTACTTATAATAAGAAACTGAATGGAAGAAAGTGATTTTGCCTTTTTGCATAGCATATGAAAAAAATATCAAAAACTTAGTGTTTAGACGTATACCTTTTATTAATGTGTGAAACTAAAATAGTTAAAAATAGAAAAGTGAACTTTTTTGGATCAAAATATACTTTTCTTTTGGATTTAAGATCATTTGAGGACAAAAGATAATTTACATACCAAGTGATCAATCTTCCTCATTCATTTGATCTACCCAACAATTTAAAAAACCCATTTTCATCCCCTTTTTTCAAATATTAATAACTTTCAAACCATTAATCGTTAAGCGAAAATAAAAATATTATTATGACGAATTTAATTGTCTTTTATAGATAGACTTTGATATACTTTCGACAAAAAAAAAATCGTATTTTCACGTTTTTTTTTAAGTTTTTTTTTTTTCGCTTCGAAATTTGCATTAAAAGAAATCATATATGATTAACACTAATTTGGATATCACATGTGATATTAGTGTTATATCATATATGATATGTAATATCACATGTGATATTAGTGTAAAATCATATATGATATACATATCATATCACATGTGATATCACATATCATATATGATTTAACACTAATATCACATGTGATATTCAAATTAGTGTTTAATCATATATGATTTTTTTTCATGCAAATTTCAAATAACTTAAAAAAAGACTAAAAAACGTGAAAAAAACGATTTTTTTCTTTTTCGAAAGTATATCAAATCCGCCTAGAAAGATAATTAAATCTTTTCGTGACGGTATAAATATTTTCACTTAACGATTAACGGTTTAAGAGATATTTAAATTATAAGAAATATGTTAAATAATAAAGTGCTTTAAATCTTAGCCATTGATTTCTTTTTAAATGTATGGTGGAGATGAGTCCCTTTGTATGTAAAAAAAGTTTGGTATGTAAAATAACTCTCCTCTTTCTTTTGGACTTTTTCAGTTTCTAACTTGTGCCACAATGCGATTCGTTAAATACAATTAATAAACTTAAATTACTATGTAATAAATGTAAGTTTACATTAATAATTTCTTAAATCTTTTCAAATTATCGGGATTAACTTTGTTTTACTATTTTAAGGAATAATTAAATGCAATCTTCTATACACCCCCAAGAACATAATCAATTAGCATGGGTTGAAGTATTTCATAACCATGTTTTGGATATATAATGTTACATTAAAAATGAAATTTTCTTAACAATAGAAACCCCAAAGTCTAATATAATAAAAAGCTAATAACCTTTTTAAAGATTATCTTGTCGAGAATATCGTTTCTGCGTAATGAATAAGAAAATAACTCTTTAGACATTAATGTTGATATTTTTGTCTTTCTTTAAGATTATGACCATATTATGACCATTTTACCCTTTTGAATATTTTTAAATTATTTTTTTTTCAAATTTTTTTCCAAAATATTTTTTTGAATTTTTTCCAAAATTTCAAATTTTTACGATTTTTTTTTGAAATAATTTTGAAGGGTAAAATGGTCATAATAAGAAAGACAAAAATGCCAACATTAATGTATAAAGAGTTATTTTTTAATTCATTCAGTAATCTGTTATTCTCGACAAGATAACGCTTTAATGGTTATTAACCCTAAATAAAAGTAGTACCCAAGTTATTATAATTACAACATTGATATATTAAAAGTACTTAATCATGAGTCACAAAGCTTGAATAAAAATTTATGTCTCAACTCAAATTTAGTGTACTATACATTAGCATATGCATACTTGAAATTAAATATAAGTATTCGCTAAGTGGATGAAAGTGATTTTGCTTTTAGGTAGTATCAAGTGGGTGATTACTATGCAAACCCAATTTTCTTACGTCCATTTTTTGTCACATTATTTTTCCAAATTCTGATTCTCTTATATAAAGCATGCAGTCTAAGCACAAGATAACCCACACTTTCACCTTTCTTATCTACAACAACCTTCAAATCTGACTCAAGCTAGTTCACAATGGTTCAGCCTGAAGTTGGATTGGAGGTCATTATCGACCCTTCGATTATCAAACATCAAGAACAGCCCAAAAAGAAACCGACCGTTAGAAACAAAGAAAATCACTCAAAAAGATCACAACAAGCTGCCATTATAACTACGATCAATGCAGGCTACTTCAGGATTTGTATGTCCCTTGGTGGTCAAGCTTTGTTATGGAAACATTTAAGTGAAAAGACCGATACATTAACTTTTGATAACTTGTTCACCAACATACCTTCGACCACGTTCTTTTTCATATGGTGCCTAGCGTTATGCATCTTCGTGTGTCTTTCTGTCCTTTACATTCTTAGGTGCATTTTCCACTTCAACATGGTAAAAGCAGAATTCCATCACCATGTTGGAGTAAATTATCTTTTTGCACCTTGGATATCATGGCTTTTGTTACTTCAATCTGCTCCTAAGTTCATCTTTAAAAATAAATACTCTTATGAATACGTATGGTGGCCACTTATCGTCCCTGTGATCGCTCTAGACGTTAAGATATATGGACAATGGTTCACAACAGAGAAAAGGTTTCTATCAATGGTGGCTAACCCTACGAGCCAGTTGTCTGTTATCGGGAACTTAGTAGGAGCCCATGCTGCCATTAAAATGGGATGGAGGGAAAGTGGTATTTGCTTATTTACATTAGGAATGACACATTATTTGGTGGTGTTCATTACCCTTTACCAACGTTTAACCGGAAATAACCATCTCCCCTCCAGGCTCCGACCTGTCTTGTTCCTCTTTGTTGCTACCCCAAGCATGGCAGCCTTAGCTTGGAAATCAATTAGTGGGAATTTTGATATGTTATGCAAAATGCTCTTCTTTCTGTCCTTATTTCTCTTAACATCATTGGTATGCCAGCTTTCTTTGTACGATATATCAACTTATATGTTAATAATACATACGTTGAACCATGTCTAATATTGTGATTCTGTGATATTAAATCAGGCTAGTCGACCAGTGCTTTTCAAGAAGTCACTGAAAAGCTTCAGTGTGGCATGGTGGGCTTTCTCCTTCCCGCTTTCCTTCCTTGCACTCGCTTCGACAGTATATGCTCAAGAGGCACATGGGGTGGTAGCAATCGGTTTGGCACTTGTTTTGTCTGCGATTTCGGTCCTTGTTTTCATATTTCTGCTGCTCTGCTCAACAGTGAAGATGGACACACTTCTTCGCAAACCCATTCTCAGTTTCTCTAATGAGATTTCGGTGTCCCCAAACGTATAACTTTGTTGGAGATATTAGATATAACATCTCTTTAAATTTACTCTACTATGTATGTTCATATGTGTTAGTTGATGATCATTGGCTTCCATTAAGTTCGTAATTTGTTCAAGCGATCATTGGTTCATTTTCTCTGCAATTGAGTAACATAAGACGTTGCAACATCAACGGGTTGAAAATTGGGTCAAAATGGATAGCTTGTTAGTAAAAAGATTTTAGAGGTTCTTATGCATCTGAATAAAATTTGACATACTTTCTGACCCATTTGACCCACTTTTATTTTAGATCATGAATTCGTAGCTGATTTAAGAACAAGGTTAGAACTTGGAACAATTCATACCAGGACATGATTGTCTCTCAGATGTAAACAATGTCAAAAGCAGGCTAGATGCATTTTAATAAACAAGAGGCAAACATGATTTCAAGAAACTAACATTCACAAGAAAAATATTTGGGTTCTCTATCTAAGCCGGCACATTATGCAAGTCATGGAATTCACGCAACATAATTAAGACAAAATCGAAAAAGAAAGAGAGACTTAAAATCAAAACTCTTATTAACAATGTTTTAAAAACCGGGTTTTTAATCGACCCCGTCGAGTCACCGGGCACCGGTTTGACATGTTCGACCGCCAGGTCAACCCGGTTTTCACAAAAAAAAATGAAAAAAACCAAACCCGGCTGGGTTTCAAGACCCGGGTTGACCCGGGTCACTCAAAACCCAGCGGGTCTAACCGGTTAACCCGGTTTTAGAAACCCGGGTTTTTTACCCTTTTTTTTTGGCTGGGCACCAGTTCGACCCGGATTTGAAAACATTGCTTATTAACATCAAAATTAGAGTCTGAATGTGCATCAGAACAACGAAGCCGATAGCTTGCAAAAGGCCACATGCTGCAAACATAGAATTACTTAAGGAATGCGCCAGGTGCCTTTCAAGCTAAGCACTAACAAAATCAATCTTTCCTATAATAAATAGCACATTCCTAAGAATGGATCAATGAACTTCCATTTGTATGTAAAATATCAAAATCATTCCTTGTACAAAACAGATAGCATTTTTCCCTTTAACCTATAACTATTTTCTACCACCAATTTCTTTTCTCACAAAACAAAACCAATATGAGGGGTTAAGACATAACAAATAAACAAAAACCCAAAAACCAAAAAGAAACAAAAAAGGTGTATTAGATTAGGCAATTGTAGAAAAAGAACTCTTAAGTGACTTTCTTGCTACCAGAATTTCAAAATCTTCGGTCCGATTGCAATTGGGCTCTGAGGTTTTGGTTGTCCTCAAGCAAACGGTCATACTCAAGAAGGAACCCTTCAGATTGTTTCTTCAATGCCATTGCATCGGCTTCTGCGTTGCTTGCTTCTTTCGTCTTTTCATCAAGTTCTGACTTGAGATAGGTAATTTTTTCCTTCAAAGTGGTTACTTCACCCTCTAAAGCTTTAACTTCATTTTGGCTTCCATTTTGGCCGGTTTCAATGATCCGGTTTTGTTTCTTGATAGCTTCCATGTTTTTTCTTCTGATACGAAGTTCTCTGATGTAATGGTGGAGTCTGTCTATCATTAGTGCGAGAAACAAGGAGAATCCTGCAGAAAATTCAGGCTGATATTTCACGATCTCAAAAACTAAATATTACAAGTAAAAGAAAGGCAAAATCAAATTCGACCCCTATTGCCTGCCCTGTTGCCGACAGGCAAGAACTTGTTTAAACACAAGGGCAGACGTACATGTAAGGCACACACAACATATCCAGTGTCAGATTCAGAGATCATGTACTGAAAAATCCCTATTCATCGAGGATCCATATAGACAGACCATCCTATGAACACGATCTAATACATACAATAAATGATAAAACTGCAACCTTATATGATAACGATCCACCATTTGATGACTATTTAAACTTGCATAACCTCAAGGAACTCAACCAAGGACACCTTAGCTATGTAGACTCTAAACACCAGAGCCCAATAAACTACTTGCAGAGACTTTCTACAACAGTGGGAACATGGCAAACAAGTACAAATACGCAACTAAGTTTCAATACAGAATAAGAAACAAAACCTTTAACCATCCCACATACGGGTGTAAACAAGCCGAGTACTGCCAAGCTCGAGCTTGACTACTAAAACTCGAGCTCGAGCTTTAAATTTCAAGCTTAATCTCGACTCCTCATCTAAAACTCGGGCTTAAACTAGACTCGAGCTAATTATCTCAACATTTCAAGCTCGAACTCAATAAAGAATCGGCAAATCAAGCTCGACTCGACTCGTTTTTTATGCAATTAAGTATCGATGCTCGATAAGGCTGTGAAGCCTCACGATCCGAGTAACTTAGAGCTCAAACTCGACTTGTTTAAATGGAGTCAATCTCGAGTATTTTACGAGTCGACCTCGAATAGCTCACAAGCTTCTCATCTCAATCACACCCCTAATCCCACATAAAGGTCTCGACTCACGACTTCTTATTCACCTATGCCATTTTGGACCACTGTTCGTCAATCGTGATTCGTGACCAACCACCACCAAATGGTAAGGCACCTAAACTCCTCACAAGAGGTCTAGGGTTCAAACCTCACTAATCGGTCACAGGGATCCTCGGTTAGGCGCATACATTTCAGTCAAGACTCGCCCTGAACAGGAATAAGATCATCCATTTACGCGCATACATTTGACACCCTTTTTGAAAAAACCTTATATTCCCAATTTCAAATTAACCCAACTAAATTTTCTAAAAAACAAAATTCATAAATCTTGAACCCTAGTTCCCAATCAAGAATCAAAATTCCACACAAATTAACAAACTTTATTCCAAGAAACAAAAAACCCTGATCCCAATTCCACATACCAACACTAAATCACACAAAATTCAACACCAAAAAAAGATCAAAAAATTTAAATTTTACCCATAAGTGAAGCTTCAAGAAGATGTCTAGCAGCAAGAATCTGATCAGTAGGACTAACTTCACCCTCTTCATTACTACTCCTACGGATCTTGATAGCACTATAAAGAGTAGACAACATGACAACAAAAATAGTTGATCCAACTGCTTTAACTACAATTGGTGCTTGACCCCTTTTCACCCGATCCAAACCCATTATCACCACCTTTCTTAATGGTGTTTTGAATACGAATATCAAGATCAATGCCATCTCTGTGAATATTAAAGTGAATAGTATTTGAATCATGGTGTTTTATGGATAGGCGTGAGAAACAGGGGATGTCTTTCTGGGTTTCAGAAGAAGTGCTTTGAGGGTTTGTGTACTTTTTTTAAGAGTTTTATGTGATGGTTAGTCAAGTTATGTTTTTGTACTTGAGGTTTTAAAATATGGAGAGTTTCACCCTACTACTTTTTTATGCTTTTGTGAAAGTCTGTCTAATATCTCGTTTCTCGTTCCGGCAGAATTGAATATGTTGTTGTTGTTGTTTGTCATAGAGTTGAGCATCGCAGACCTAAAACCGACCGAGGCCGAGAGGACCGACCCGACCGACTGAACCGAAGGACCAACGGTCTAGTCTTAGTCCGAATTTTTTCCTTATTTCGATCTCGATCCAGTTTGTTCCAGTCTGGTCCGGTCTTACGTAAAACCCGACTATTATGCCTTCTTGGATCGGGCCGGATCAGTCAGTCTCGGTTCGGTGTGGTTTTGGCCAGTCCGGTCCGGTTTTGGACCATAGATCACCCCTAGTTTGTGAAAGTCATCTCGAATGTAAGCGGACTAACTAGAGTTCTGGTAGTCATTTAGTTTGTGGGGAGTGTTGTGACTTGTGACTTGTGACTATGAGTGATGTTCTCTAGTCATATAAGTCACACGTTATCATTTTATATTTTCTTCTGTTATGTCAACCTTGTTACATCTTTTTATAATTTTTATTACCCATTCTCTCTTATATACCTTGCGGGAGAAAGATGCCGCATGAGAGTAGTTTTTTGTTTCGTCGCGAGTTCATGCAAGAAAGCCATGGTTTGTGCTTGTTTTTTTTACCGTCGTAACGTTTAGCCTTGCACAATGAAAATGTTTGTCTATGTAAAACATTTGGATTGAAAAAAATTGTTGCTTGTGATTTGTTTATGTTTGTAGTTTGACACTTCATCTAGACTAAATACTAATTTTGATGTTAGATTAATATAAGTTAGAGGTCAATTAAGGAAACGTTTTAGACTTGATTTGGACTTGGATATAGGTGTCTTTTACTATTAAACTATTGTGGTTAATCTTTTATAATCTAATTCACATCCTTAAAAGCATCCTAGACTTTATTTGACTATAGGTATCCAAACACGTATGTTACGCGTGAACATCTATTTTATGTCGATCATTTTTCGTAGAACCAGTTTGTCAAAATCAAACTTTACATGTCATCTATATTGTTGCCTTTTACTTTATAGAATAAAAACGATACAAGACAAAAACTTGAAAATTGACGGAACGTTACATTTACACATTTGTTTAAAAAGAAGGTTTAAGTCATAAAATAATAATAAACTTTTTTTTTAAATCATGTTTTGATACATGAATTATAAAAAACTAGTAGGGTACCCGCGCGATGCGACGGCGGGTACCCTAAAATAAAAAATTTCAATGAACCATACTTTATAATCTGAAACGTTTTATGTGACGATAAATTTGCGGATGTCAAAAGTTCATGTCGCATATTTCTAACTCTTTAGAATATTATAGTAAGGTACCGCGCGTTTTGACGACGGGTATCAAGTAATAAAATTTTCGGCAAAAAATGTTTTCAATTTTATGTTTTTTCTTACAATAACTTACCAATAGCAAAAACATAATGAGTTTAGATAACTTTAAAAAAAGTGATGGATAATATCAAACTAATTCATATAAAAACAATTGAAAGTGGCGTGATTTTGCATTACGGTAGTCAATAGTGTTATGGGGTTATGGTCAAATTAGTTGATAGTGGTCCGTAGTCACAAGTAAGAAGAAACATTTTTTTTTTATGAAATATATATGTAATAATCAACACCTCGTAATAAGTAAATAAAATATATTTTTGAACATGTTTGTATCATTAATATTGTTTATTACACTTCTCCATATAGATAAAATATATAAATAAAAGAGTGCTTATAATGTATATCTTGTAAAGTATATATTTATGAAAATGTTTGAATCATTAATATTGTTTATAACACTTGTCTTACGTAGATAAGATATAAATAAAAGAATATTTATAATATAAAGAAAACTTACATGTTTAAGCAATCATTTAGAGTTATCCATGAAAAGTATAATAATTAATATACTAATATATTAATCATTGAATTAGCACTTAGCACTTTGCACGTTTGCATCATTTGTCTTAAAAAAAATTGTCCCGACTTTTACGAAAAACCATTTTTTACTTATGTGGTTAATTTAAATAATTCAAAATTTATTTAGATTGGTTCTCGAAATACTCTTACGATATAATAATAGTTTTGAAACTTTGTAGTTTTGAATGCATTTTAAAATCATATTCATTTAAATGTGCATTAAAACAAAACTAATTCAAAAAGAAATAATAAATGAAGCATTAAAATGTCGTGGAAGATAAATTAGTAAAAGCTATATATTGTGTACATTATGCATTAAGAATTGTAATGCTTAAAAAACACATTAATGACATCTTAAAAAAGTTTAGGAGAGATGGTGCTAAATGATTTATAAGTAGTATAGATATCAATAAATGTAACGAATTTTCTTAAAGTGCATATTGTCATATCAGAAATACTGATCACGTGTCATTATTTTAAAAGTGACAACACATCAGAATGTACATATTCAAACACTTTATGAATGTTCGTTGCATTTAATGAGATTTTTTATTGTTCATGTAACAATATGTTTTGTGACGTAAACCCTTAAAATACAAATACAAATACAAAAAAGGAAAAAATAAAATAAAATAATAATAAATAACTAAATAAAAATATTTTAGGTAAACTATGTTGATTGTTTGGTGGTTTTGGTAGTTATGAATATGGTGTGTTCATCATTCCTAAACTCTTTTTGTCGAAACAAGCCTCTATACTCTTTAACTACTTTTCAACTTCAAGTCTATTAAGAAATAAGATTTACAAATCAAACGCTAGTTTAATGGCAATCATGGGTACCATGCTTAAGGTTATGGGGTCTCAGAAAATAAATAAATACTAGTAGAACGTGTGCAAGTGGGGAAGATGACCAAACTTTATTGCATATATAACGTGTGCTGGCTGGTTTGGACCATCACTACACGCAAAGGTGCATCATGGCACTCATTTTCTTGCTTATTTACTTTATCAAAACTCATATATTCTAGTGTTCTAAACTTTATATCGGGGTGTCTAAGATACAGTGTAAACAAGATTATTTTCGACTACGAGACTAAGACGGTGTTCGTTTTTAAGAGCTCGAATCTAAAGGCAAACCGTCGAATCGAATCACGGCGTAAATATCTCGAATCGACCGCATCCGAACGGGAAAAAAAACTCATGTTTGAACCGTACATTTGCTTTGCTTCATGCTAATTTTTTTTTTTTTTGTGTGTCAGAAGCAATAAAGGCATTCGACACCCTCTCAAGTCAGATCGTTAAGATCTTTCTGCCTCGAACGCGTCCGAATGGGAAAAAAACAAACGATCTGAACGACCAAAAAATCTGACCGCGTCTGAACGGTTCAGATTAAGAGGTTGTTAAGAGTCTTTTTATGAAAAACAAATACCACCTAACATATGATCTAGCTGAGCGAATGATTATTAACAATTGTGCTAGGAATTTTCTTCTTTTGGTGCTTTGTGTAACGACGTTATTAGGTTCTGCAAAGTGCAGCGTCGAAAACAAGCCGATCTCGAACAATTGGTACGTCACTCATTTTATATAGTAAATAATTTTATGTGGATAAAGAAAAATGTTACCGATCTCAAACAATTGGTATATAGACAAAGGAAAAGATTCAGGAAAATATCGAACAATTGGTACGTCACTCATTTTCTATAGTAAATAATTTTACGGGATACACTATACAAACCATCCATATATTGTCACATCAAGAGGGTTTGGTCAAACCGTACAATCCGCGATGCATACCGTACAACTTGACGATGCATCCAATCATTGCAAACCCTCCCTATAGGAAGGTGTGGATAACTTGCCCGTAATTTTATATACACAAAGAAAAATGTTACCGATCTTTTGGCAACCTTTACCAATCTCACAACTATCAAAAAAATCATTCAGGATCTCTTAGTTAGATTTATACTATCATAACTAATAATAAGAGGGCACGGCACAAAGACCTTATAACATATCTAGCTAGTGTTTTTTTAGATCCAATGAAACCTAGTTGTTGATTATTGATAGGTTGTCTCTTATTTAATTGGTTGTCACACTAGAATAAGGAAAACTGGCTTCTTCTTCCATTGCTGCGAGCTTGAACGTCCTAAATAGTGATTATTAGCCCTAGAATGCACTAGTAGGCTCCCGTTGTATCTATTGCGTGACTTGCGGCTTGTAGATACTAGGATATTCGGGGGAGATACCTCGGTACTTGGCGATCCCGGGTGTTCTAGAGGAGACTTATACATTCATAAAGTTAGGGAATTTGGCACCGCCTTACGGCTAAAACATGAATACAACTCATCAATTAAACAAGGATGTGACAATTCAACCGGTCAATAAAAGATAACTAGAGATTAAGGAAAATCTAAGTAAACATGTTTTAACTATCATAAGACTTCGTCCTACAATTCATAGCTTTTAGTTTAATATTAGTTTAATTAGTTTTAATTTTAATTTGTTAGTTTAATTAGTGATAATACAAACCCCCACTCTCAAATCCCGAATTAATTTACTTGATTTCTAATAAAATATAAAAGACCAAAAATAATCATCTCTCGCCCTTTACCTTTTCGTCATACATCTCGACTAGCAACCCCTCGGCCTTACCTATACTACACTGCAATGATTAGGTACACTACCTAGGTGGGCTGTACATCTTGCTCTTGTAAAGGAAGTCTACGCCTCGCACATCAACTACGTATGCACATTTCATTCCCTTGAGTCATCAATTTAATGCTACACAAGTAGCTCAAGCTTTCCTTGATAACATCTATGAACTCCATGGTCTGCTTTTCTACTATTGTTAGTGACAGAGACAAGGTTTTTCTAATTCTGTTTTGGCAATCATCATTCAAGATTCTCAAGGTCCAACTGTGCATGTCCACATCTTATCATCCTAAAAGTGATGGGCAGACTGAAGCTGTTAACATGTGTTTAGAAACCTATTTGAGATTTATGACTAGTGAGAAACCTAAGGAGTGGGCAAAGTGACTTTCATTGGCTGAATATTGGTATAATGTTGGAAAATTTAGTGCACTTGTGGGATTAGTTCACACCTTGTAATGGGTTAGAGGTACAGATGTACACCTTAAGGTCCATGAACACACGACTCTTATAGTGGTTTGTATTGGTAGTACTAGTAGAAAGTACCGCTTGTGGAAAGTATCTTGTGATTTCCACCGATAAGTGTGTTTCACCGATAAGCGATGTTTCCAACGAAGTGCTATGAAGTCTCGCTAGAGGTATTAAAGTCTTGCTAGTGTTAAAGCATCGCTAAATGGCGATTACAACCGCTTAATGACCACGCTTAATTGGTCATGTAACCACTAATGACTATAATGGGGATAATTATGGGGTGATTAATGGGCGATTAATCCTCATAATTCCATTGAACGGCTAAAAGTAACCTCTTATAAATAGGAGACCGATTATGCATGAGAAAGAGACGAAAACCATTAACACTTATTAGCGCAAGGGTTATAGAATTGTGCCTAATTCCATAAGCGCATTTGGTCTTATCCCAGTAGATATTCGTAACCTGTGCAATAGTTTACTTTGGAAAGTGATCACGATTCAGTGATATCCGGTAACCACCAAGTGGTATTTGTTATCACGACTATTGTTGTTTCTGTGAAGTTGATTATCTTACCCTGCTCGGAGGCCAAATACGCCAACAATCAAAGTAAACTATTTTGTGATAATCAATGGCAAGCGCCGCAATGAACACATGGCTTCAAACTTTGCTAAGCCGGACAAGTTTGAAGGGGTGGACTTTAGGAGGTGGCGAAGAAGATGCACTTCTTGTTGTCAAGCATGAGTGTGGTCATGTCGACTACTCCAATTTCGATGATGGTGATGATGCTCTTGTGGAGCGATAAGGAGGAGGAGCAAGTGGGAGAATGATGACTACATATGCAGAGGTCTTATTCGAATGGTATGTCCGATTCTTTGTTTGATATTTATCGAACTTTGAATCTTCCAAAGAACGTAGGATTCCTTGGATGCCAAATATATGGTTGAGGATGCATCAAGTAAGAAGTTCCTTGTTAGTAATTTCACAAATTACAAAATGACCGATTCAAGACCGGTTATGGAACAATACAATGAACTTTGGAATACTTGGAAGGTTTACACAACATCAAATGAACATGGATGAGGCTATCAAAGTCTCTTGTGTCATTGATAAACTCCTCCTTCATGGAAAGATTTCAAGCATACCTTGAAACATATGAAGGAGGAGTTAACTCTTGTTGAGTTAGGCGGTCATCGCATATTGAGGAATCTCTCAAAGTGCGGGATAATGACAAGCCAAAGAGTGGCAATGCTATTGGACCATCTGTTGTCAATATGGTGGAGCATAACAACTCCACCGGTACAATGACAACAAAGGCAAACGCAAATTTCATGATAACACAAGCGGAGATCCTAACAAGAAGGCAACACCTACTTGTTGGAAATGTGGCAAGACCGGTCACATTAAAAGGGTGCAAAGGTGTTAAAGTTGGTGGTAAAGCCAATGGATCGTGCACTAATGGTTCGGGGGTGGTGGTTCAACCAACTCACCGAAAGGTCGTAATATGTTTAATAAGTCTTTTCGATTTATTATGTTACATATGTATCTGAATCTTTTTATGTGCAGGATGATGATGTTGCGTGGTGGGTTGACTCGTGCAACAGTTCATGTGTGTAAAGATAGAAGGCGGTTCAAGACTTATGAGTCATCGAATGATGGTTCTATTCTTCACATGGAAATGAGTCAACCGCCTTGGTGCATGGTCGTGGTTGTGTAGATCTTAAGTTTAGTTCGGAAAGATTGTAACTTTGTTTAATGTTATTCATGTTCCGATATCGGGAAGAACTTGGTTTCAAGTAGTGTTTTGAATAATCATGGATATAAACAAGTTATTGAATCGATAAATTTGTTCTTTCTAAATGTGGTGTTTTTATTGGTTTTGGTTATTTATGTAATCAAATGTTCAGCTTAATATTACCACCGACATGTTATTTCACTTTTGTGACCACATATGATCGGTGATTCTACCCTTTAGCATGCTAGACTTGGTCATGTTCACTATAAAAGAATGCAAGATATGTCTAGGGATGGTTTAATCCTCGCTTTTGACATGGACACCGAAAAGTGTAAAACTTGCATGTTGACCAAGATAACCAAGAAACCCTTTCGTGGTGTTAGTCGTGAGACTAAGATCTTGGAGCTTATTCACGTTGACACGTGTGATTTGCATGCCACTCCTTCTTTGGGGAATAAGAAGTACTTTGTGACATTTATTGATGATGCTTCTAGATTTTGTTATGTCTATCTTACATACCAAGGATGAAGCATTAGATAAATTCAAAGTGTTTAAAACTGAAGTTGAATTACAACTTGGGTCTTTGATCAAAAGATTAAGGATCGATAGGGAGGTGAGTACATGGATACTCGGTCTTTCACTGTTGGAATAATCCATGAAACGACGCGCCTTATACTCCTCAAAGAAATGGTATTTCGAAAGGAAAACAGTCTTGAAGGAGATGGTTAATTCCATGTTGTCCTATTCGGGACTTAGTCAAGGGTTCTGGGGTGAAGCTATGTTAACGACTTGCTATTTATTAAATAGGGTTCCCAACAAAGGAACAAGGTTACCCTTATGAACTCGGACTAAAGGAAACCCAACCTGAATTATCTCAAGGTTTGGGGTTGTAGGGTGTTGTAAGACTCACGATCCAAAGTTGAAAACTTTGGGTGAAAGAGGCATTGAATGCATCTTTGTTGGATATCTTGAGCATTCCAAGGCTTTTAGGTTCTATGTTATTAAACCGAATGAATATGTTTCAATTAACTCCATTATTGAATCAAGGGATGCGAGACTTTGATGAGAATAGATTCTCATCGATCCCAGACCAAGTCGAGGATTCCTAATGGAACTCATGACACCGGTGTATCGAGAGGTCCCCGATGAGGTTGTGGTTCAACAACCCGAACTTTGTTCTCGAAAGAGCAAAGGTTAAGGACTCCAAATCCTTTGGACCGAGTTTCAACTGTACTTAGTTGAAGGAACAAGGGATGAGGTTTCGCACCAATACTCCTATTGCTTCATTGTTGAGGATGATCCCAAGACATTTGAAGAAGCAATGAAGTCCCGTGATATTGCTTTCGGAAAGAAGCAATCAATGATGAGATGGATTCTATCATGGGCAACAACACTTGGGTGTTGGTTGATCTACCTCTGGTTGCAAACCTCACGGGTTGCAAATGGATTTTCAAAAGGAAAATGAAGGTAGATGGAACTATTGAAAAGTTCAAGGCTAGACTAGTCATTCGGGGCTTTAAACAAAAGTCGGGAATAGACTATTTTGATACTTATGCCCCCGTGGCTCGTGTCGATTACCATAAGGCTGGCGATTGCTATGGCATCTATTCACAACGGTTATTCATCGGATGGATGTGAAACGACTTTCTTGAATGGTGAATTGGAAGAGGAGGTTTATATGAACCAACCTCGTGGCTTCATCTTGCTGGCAATGAAAACAAGGTGTGTAAACCGATTAAGTCTCTTTATGGACTTAGCGGGCACTAACAATGGCATCAAAAATTTGATGAGGTGGTTTTGTCTAGTGGTTATGTTCTTAACCAAGGCGACAAATGTGCATATAGCAAATTTGATGAATGGTAAAGGAGACATCATTTGTCTATATGTTGATGACACGTTGATCTTTGGCACCGACCAAAATCAGTTGACTTGACAAAGGAATTTTTGTCATCAAGGTTCTCCATGAAGGACATGGGGAGGCGATGTTATCCTTGGTATAAGGATTAAACATGAAAGTAATAAATTTCTATCTCTCGGTCTCATTATATTGAGAAGGTGCGAGGAAATTCAATTACTTTGATTGTACACCGATGAGTACACCTATGGATACTTGTGAGAAGTCGATGCTAATCATGGCAAGGCAGTATCTCAACTTGAGTATTCGGGGTAATTGGCTGCTCGATGTATGCCATGACTTGTACAAGGCACGATATTGGTTTTGCGGTGGGAAAATTGAGCGGTATACTAGCAATCCTAGTGCTCATCAACGCAAGCGATTCGGAGGGTCTGAAGTATTTGAAGAGAACTATGGATTATAGTCTCTCATATCTTGGTTACCCATCGGTGTTGGAAGGTTACACCGATGCAAGTTGGATCGATAATCGAAGATAATTAGTCTACCGGTGGGTCGGGTATTCCTACTGGTGGAGGTGCAATTTCTTGGGCATCCGAAGCAAACTTGCATCACCAGTTCAACAATGGAATCGATTTGTGGCTTTAGCAAATTGCCGGTAAAGAAGTCGAATGGTTGAAAACTTGTTTTGAGATTCCATTGTGGCTAAACCTATAGCACCTATTTCTATCCGGTGTGATAGTGCGACTACATTGGCTAAGGCTTATAGCGGATGTACAATGGTAAGTCTAGACACTTAGGTGTCGGGCATAGCATGATTCATGAGCTTATCATGAATGGGATGGTTCTATAGAGTTTGTGAGATCTCAATGAACTTAGGCGATCACTTGACGAAGGGTCCGGCTAGAGACTTGGTTATTAAGTCTGCTAAAGGGATGGGCTTAAGTCCAACTTAGTCATCGAATGCTAGGACACCCAACTCCTCCCGAGGAAACTTAGGGCTGAGTTCAATGTGGAAAGTCGAACATTCGATGGACTGGAGCACATGTTTTATTTACATCCCAAGGTTGTGCTCGAGAACTCTTTGAAAGGAGGATGAAGTCTTTACTTAATGGTTAATTTTCTTTGAAAAGTGCTTGGCATGAGCATGACTAAAGAGGAACCACCTATGTAAATGTTGAAGTTTTGCCGCTTGAGAAGCTTTGGACTTTAGCTTTTACAACATTTATGAATTTGGATATGGACACATGGCTTGTATAGTGTTAGGAGCTTTTAAGTGTTTGAAAACTTGTGTGTATTTTATCTTCGTGTATTCAAATGGGTTGAAGGGTTCAATTCTTAGAACACCACGATTCTCGAATATTTGAACGTGTAATTTACTAAGATGGAAATTCAATCCTCGTGACATTTTCGTTTATGCACATGTTTTGATTGATGTTTATTTTTCATGCAAAGGAAGTGAACTAAATTTGGGAGGATTGTTGGAAAATTTAGTGCACTTGTGGGATTAGTTCACACCTTGTAATGGGTTAGGAGTGCAGGTGTACACCCATAAGGTCCATGAACACCGACTCTTATAGTGGTTTGTATTGGTAGTCTTGGTGAAATCTTGCTTGGTGAAAATCTTGCTTGTTGAAAGTGCTTGTGGAAATCATTGCTTGTGGTTTCCATCGATGGCGATGTTTCCATCGATAGGTCGTACTTCCACCGCAAGTGAAATCTTGCTAGTGGAAAATATCGCTATGGAAATCTTCGCTAAATGGCGTTACAACTTCTTTATGACCACGTTTAATTGGTCATGTAACCACTAACGGCTATAATGGGGATATTTATGAGGCTATTAATGGGCGATTAATACTCATAATTCCATTGGAATAGCTCAAGAGTAACCTCCTATAAATAGGAGATCCGAACATGCATGAGATACACGTAAAACGTAAACACTTATTAGCGAAAGGGTTATAGAATTGTGCCTAATTCTCTAGCGCATTTGGTCTTATCCCAGTAGATATTCGTGATACCCGGCATTAGGGTCGAATAGTTTACTTTGGAAAGTGATCACACGATTCAAGTGATATCCAGTAACCACCTAGTGGTATTGTTACTCTTGTTGTTTGTTTGTTTTGCTTTGAAGAGTTGCGCATTACTGTGAAGTTGATTATCTTACCTGCAGGAGCTAACCCCAACATGGCTCGGGCGTGGTACAGCGAGATTGTTGCAGGCGAGGCCCTGGGCGTGGTACAACCGGCCTGGGCGTGGGCGTGGCCCTGGGCGTGGGCAAGGCTTGGGCTTGGGCGTGGGGAGGTTGCAATGGAGGTGCGGAGGTGCTGCAATGGAGGTCTCGCTAATGCTGCATGAAGAAGAAGGAAAATGGTGAGATATGGTATCATTGGTGTTGGTATGATGTTTGATTTATAGAACATAATGATCCAGCTTGTCATGTAAAGGTTTGTTTGATGATCCGGGTTGTCATGTAAAACCTTTGATTTATAAACATAAAACCTTGATGGAAAAAGGTATCAGTGGGAAAAAGATATGATTGTGTGGTATGATTGTGATTATTTATGATAGTGACGTAAAACGATCATATCAGTGAACTATAGAAAAAGGTTCATTCTCGTATAATCACTATAAGAAAGAACAGATGTACTTACTTTGCTATGAAAGAGAGTTGATGGGGGGCAAAAATGTAAATAAGAAAAAACAAATGTACTTTAGATTCATGTTTAGTTAAACTAAAGCCCATGCATGTTTGTATCATCGATAAACTAAAGCCCGTGTTGACCGACAGATTTATTCATCATCTCCTTATATATTCGATACAAACTTAGCCTTTTTTTTTTTTTCTGTTCAAACAATGCTTTATAAATTATAAATAATTGGTTTAGAATCGACTTGGGCCATATTCATTAAGCTTTTTGAGGTATGATTTACTTGGCTTATTAGCTTTTTCTGAATTTTCAATTGGTTCAAATCAAATCATTAAGATTTCTGTGTGCTAGAATTGTTTTATTAGTGCTAGATAATTAGTTTTTTGGTAAAAAAAGCAATAGCCTTCAACTCCAGTGTTTAGCTTGTTTTATTGGTTTATTACCTTTTTTGATTGTTCAATTGGTTTATTAGCTTTTTTGAGTTTTTCGATTGTTCAGTTGGCTTATTTGCTTTTTTGAGTTTTTCGATTGTTCAGTTGTTTTGTGTCTTAGTATTTTGCTTATATGAGCCCTGTTTTGTGTCTTTTTTAGTTTAGAAGCATTAAGCTTTTCGAGATGTTCCTGTTTCAAAAGCAATAAGCTTTTTGAGTGTTTGGATCATGTAATTCAGCTAGTTTTTTGTAATAAAGCAACAGCCTTCAATTCGAGTGCTTAGCTTGTTTTCTTGGTTTATTACCTTTTTGATTCTTGATTTGGCTTTAGTATCAGCTATGATTTGTTTTTTTTTTGTTTTTCTTTTTGGGTTACCATGGTTTTCAATTATGATTTGCTTTAAGGTTAGAACCCTTTTAAGATTAGGCTTTTTGATTCAAGTCAATTCATTAAGATCTCTGAGTGCTTGAATTGTTTCAATTATAATCAGATTTTTTTTAAAAAGCAATAGCCTTCAGTTCCACTGTTTAGCTTTGATTTATTACCTTTTTGGATTGTTCAATTGGCTTATTAGCTTTTTTGAGTTTTTGGATTGTTCAGTTGTTTTGTGTCTTAGTGTTTAGCTTATATGAGCTCTGTTTTGTGTCTTTTTTCGTTTATATGCTAAAAAAATAGACCTTTTTCATGTTTCTTCTTTAAAAGCAATAAGCTATTTGAGTGTTTGGATTGTTCAGTTGGCTTATTTCAAAGAATGGTTTTGCATTTATAAAATTAACCTCTAAATATTGTTTTTTAGATGGAACAAATGTCCAATGATCGATTCCCTCCCTTGTCTTCCAAATATCCATGGTTGATTGCCCAGAGCAAACAAGACGACTGACGAAAGCACTTCTTCTGCACCATAGACAATGAGTTGCCACATTATCGATGTCGAATCCCTGAGTTGCTTGGGAAACGCATCCGGGATTTTTTCATGACTGGGTGGTTCTTTCCAACCATCCATACAACAATATATGGTCGCTTTGGAACCATGTGACTTAAGATCATAAGTTTCCCACCTTGGTTTTGGAAGATGGCGAGTCGATGAGTCTATCCACCAGTGCTGTTTATCAGCCCCTCCTGATGATCCAAGCTCAATTCTTTTGTTAACAAGAACCAATAAGTCTACCTTCTTATTTTGTCCGGTAGATAGTAAACGGGAGGATTTTAGATGGACCGAAATGTCGTATGCCCAACAGCTCAAGAGACTAACTTTAAATGGTAAATTACTAGATAGTCTAACTTGTTGCAATGGTAAAGTATATGCCTTAAATAACGATGGTACTTTGGATGTTGTCATATATCTTGACATTGTTGTTAAGTACAATGAAGTTGTGATAAATCTTATGATATTCGGCATTTGCCCTTTTGGCCCTGTTGACTCCATGCGTACTAAAAGAGACATTCAGTATTTGAAAGGATCTTCTACCGAACTGTTCTACATTGAGATGACTTTTTGGTTGGAAACCGAGCATACGGAGAATAAACCTTCTGATGTGTATTTGTATAAATCTGACATGACTTGTATAAATTGGGAAGAAAGGGAATTATGCTTCAAAGACTGGGACGTAACTAATATGAATATTAGGTATGACGACTCGAGTAGTGAAGACTCAAGTAGTGAAGACTCGAGTAGTGAAGACTCGAACACGAGGAGTGACGATTTGGACATGAGTAGTGAAATTTGGGAAACATATTATCAAAAAAAATTGGACATGAGTCTTGAAGTATGGAATGTAATTGATGACCTCAAAGACGCTGTTTTTTATATGGATCTTGCCCGTGATTACTCGGTTTCTTATAGCCCTGTAGTTGCCTCAGAGTTAGGAGGTTTTATACACATTCGTGGTGAAATGGGCAAAACAATATACTCATACAATGTCAAAGATAATACAATCTCCCTATCTTGTATACCCTCTCCTATGCTGCCGACAAGCCATGTGTCAATGTGGGAATGCAGGTATCGCCTTTCAATTAATTTGTGTTTGTTTCTCATATGTGTTTTATTATGATTCTCTATTATGCTTAATAATAATACTGTATTATACGTTTTCATTGTCCCATTTTTGTCAGTTTATTTTCATTTTCGGAACATTTGAGTGATTAAAAGATGTTGTCGATCGGTCTAGTAAGCGGTGTCATATATGTTTTCAAAGAATTTATGAAGATAACATTGTCTCTACATGTATTCAACATTAATTGTATACAAATGATCATTTTCGAAAGTCCATTATGTTATTAGAGGTTTTTGTTTACAAAATGACCCAAATGGGACACAAACTATCTTTAAATGACTCGTATGTACATAAAAAGGTGTGATGACTAACGGATTATGAAAGGGAATGTTGGTATTATATGCGGAAAAAGGGGGAAAAACAGATTATATTATAGGGAAGTTCAGTAAAACCTCTATAAATTAACGATGTTGGGATTGTGATATTTTATTAATTTAGCGAGATATTATTATATTGATAAATTTTTAATTTATTAATTTAAAAAAGTTTTACATATGACCTTTAAATTTCTATGTCCAATATACTAGTTACAATGTATACTATTAGAGATAAAAAATTAATTAGAAAAACAAGTTTCAATTAACATTTTATGAATTTAGGGCATTGAAAAAATTAATGAATGTATACTAATGAATGTTACGAGGTTCAAGATACCGAAGAAATTATGGATTTGTTTAGTAATTATTAATTAATAGTTTCGTTGGGACCAATATATATACACTGGAGTTTAAAAAAAATTATTATCTTATTATTTGTATTCAAATTTGTACCAGTCCCAAGTTGGGACTCGACAAATTATTAATTTTATCGAGGTTATTTATTTATCGAGTATTAATTTATAGAGGTTTTACTGTTGTTTGGTGCAGGTTAGAAAATGATCATGAAGAAGCCAAATGCATTGTTGATTATAAAGAAGAGACGGAAAACAACAATCGCATATTCTTAAGATCGGGTTCAAATAGCGGTGTTGGATTTGAAAATTCACACCTCCTCAATATTCCGTTTGATCTTTTGGAGAATATTATGGAGTTTTGCGTTGGTGTGGAATACATGAACTTCCGTGCTACATGCAAACAATGTCTTTTAGCAGCACCTTTGAACAAATGGAGCAACGAAACATTATTAAGGAGATTACAACCACATTCACTTGTTTCACCTTGGTTAATGGTGGTAGACGCAAGAAGAGGCATTATCACTTTCACAGATCCTTTGTTGGGTGACAACTATTCTATGAAAAACTCCAAAATATTAAGTGACGAACATGACATAGTATGTTATTCAAGGTTTGGTTGGTTATTGTTTTGGAAGCAAGACTTGAATTGCTTAGTTTTCTTTAACCCTTTCACAAATGACCTTCGGGAGCTTCCAGAAACAGAGCCTGATTTAGAAAGCTTATGCTTTTCGGCACCGCCAACCTCCCTTGATTGTGTGGTTGTTGGGTTTAAAACAAAGCGTGTTTACATCCACTATGTGAATCAGCAACGGACGTGGCGTGGACTTCATTTTGACATTAATCCATCACCTGTTTCTTCTTCAGGTTTTTGTGGTCGCGATCTTTATGTCTCTTGTGAACAAGGAGAACTTTTTGTTATCAATAATATTGGGAAAAAAGGTCGCTCTTGGGAACGTGTTGAAGCCGAAGCTCCTAACGGTTATTGTAGATCACTATTTTTCATAACGAACTGTAAGAAACATACTTTACTGGTTAGTGTTGGCGAGTATGGAGAAGCTGTCAAGGTATTCAAGCATAATGAATATGAAGAAAAATGGGAAAAAATAGATGGTGTAGGTAAGCATACGATCTATATTTGTGGCGCAGCAGGTTTTTGTATTGGAGCCAAAGAACCAAAAATGGAGAATAAGATTTTCTTTCCGCGACTACATACCAAGAATAAGAGGGTTGTGTTTTATTCACTTGACACATGCATGTACCACACATTTGATGCCGAAAACTTTCAAGAAGAACATCTAGAGGATTTCTTTGGAACCACGCATCATCTCTCCCTTAACGTTTGGATTGAACCAAGTTGGTCCTAGTTGACACAATAATCATGTTTGTAACAGGTTAAAATTGTTAGTTGTGTCTTTTATTTATTCATCTATAAACTGTATGAAGGGCTTTCATACAATCATGTTTGTAACATGTTAAAAATGTTAGTTGCGTCCTTTTATTTATTCATCTATAAACTGTTTGAGCCACGTTGATGTTAACAATTCCCTGTGATGGTTTTTATTGTGTGTGTCACAATTGTTTGTTATCGACTAATTATGATAGTAATTTTTTCTTGGGTTATCGTTTTTTTCAGATAGTGGTATGATCTTATTCTTTATTGCTATACCCTCATGAAACTACATTCTGATCTATGTAAATTCATGTCCTTATTTTCTGATGATGAAGGTGACTTGGTTGAAGCCCCCATGATGATGCCGGGTAAGAGTCCTTATAGATCACCACAGCCTCATCGTAACCAGTTCCTTATCAAGTTTTCTTGACAGAAGTGAGGTCGATTCCCTACTAAAGCTATATCGCGAAACTGATTCAGTTACGTAGAAAACAAAGATTTTGTATAAGCATTTACTAATGGGAAGATTATTATCAGTTGCTAGAAGACTTGTGATTATTATCAATAGAATGTGAGTGATTTCAAGTTCGATTCTTGTTAGGTGCAAACAGATGTGATTCACGTCAATCTTTTTAAAAAAGAAAAGAGTTTTACTCGGTTAGCGTTTGTGTAGTGCTAAGTTCAAACCACATGAATTAGCCGGTCAAAATATCAAAAACAAGTATTGTAGCTTTTATTTGGGGCTCAAGTTCAAATCTTAGATTTAGTATAGACATGACATGTTGTGTGGCATTCACATCTTTTACAGTTTTACATGTATGGTATTAAGTTGATTTTATATATATGTATCCTTGTCATCCCATTTAGATATAAGATGTCAAACAAACATAAGATGTGATTTTTATCTCATAACCATATCATAACACAAAGATTGGAGTCTTGAAAAGAGTCTGCTTCAAATTAATCTTATCCCTATTAATCATTCAAGCTTTAGCCTTTACTCATAGAAGTTCACAGGCAACTGGGGTAAAGTTTCAATTCTATATATGTTGCAATACAAAATTGCATCCTAAGATCAATTTCAACATTCAATCAGACATAAACACCCGAAGCCAGGAGCGAGAACAAGAATCCAAAGCCCTGCATAACAAACAAAAAAAATACTGGTAAATCAATCATTGGACTAAACTAGATGGTGTATTACAACCTGTTACATTTAAAACTAATAAATACTGGTGTAGTTGTGCATCAGATGAGCCAAATGAAGTGAAGAAGCTAGAAAACTTGAGTAAAAACGCAATGGATAAGGTCGAAGCCAACATCCCTTTATTTGTAATAATACCATGATGTCTTTGGCCTAACGGTAATCTAAGGTGAAAATAAGATGCACAACCGAGCTGTTAAGTCACCTGTTTTGAAACCTGACTCACCTATTAGCCTATAGCTAAACCAAACTAATAGAAAGAAGACGATTAGCAAGTGACTTACCAAAAAGACACATGCCACAGCCCCTGTTACGAACTCTTTAGCAAGACTACGACTTTTCCTTGGAGAGGCCACTTCATAGCTGCACAAGTAATTGGAACATAACATGCAAAATAAAGAAAAGTGAACAAGTAGAAATTGTCAACAAGACAATTGATTTTGCTAAAACTGTGATCTTTAACATCCATGACATCTAACCATCATGTAAAAAAACAGACCTTGGTTTTTGTTTTTGAGGCTGAGGTTGCCCAATTAATTCTCTTCGTCTTCTTCAGCTCCTTTAGTTGTCGTTCCTTTTCAAGTAGCATCCTAGTGGATGATCTGCCTATAAAAAATATAGATATTAGTGATCCAACAGTATATAAAAGAGGGCTTTATATTGATGACATGGAAGAAAAAAAAGCCACATAAACAAAAGAATGCCATGTCGTTCAATCCATGTAGGCGCCGATAAAATCACATCACTTCCCAAATATAGTCAAATGTCCCCATTCACGCCCCGCCGGAGCGGGGTATGGGGGTATCATTGATGATATGTTGATTTCAAATTATGTGTTAAGTTAGTTGCATGAATATATATGAAACATGGTTGCATGGTTATATGTTTGTATCAAAGCTTTATTTTATAAAAAAAGTGTGGGATTTGTATATGTAAAGTAAACATTAGGGAAACTTACGACTTTCATTAAATATATCTTTAGCCTTTTGAGCTTCTTCCACTTGTAGACACTTCTGTAGCCTCTTTCAAGAAAATGTTAACTAAAACACCAATAGCAACACTATTTAGTATTTATGTTTAAAGGTGCATATTTATTTATACTATAAATCAAAGCAAAAAACTTACGACACAAAGCTGAAATTCTAGAGTTTGGCTTTACTCGTGTGTTTTGATATATGGCCCAA
>CM040243.1:3128210-3165697 GCA_022545495.1 Chrysanthemum lavandulifolium | reverse complement strand
TAGCTTAGTAGGGTTCATTTACTTGACGCCCTCACAAAGGGATGGACTCGTCAAGGGGGGGGGGGGGTTAAGACGAGAACTCTTCCCGTCACTTGCTCTCTATTTTCACATGTTTTTCTTAAAATAATGTGTTAGTTTATCTTCGAAGCTCTTTTTGTTTTGACAAAAAGGGGGAGAAGAAAGTAAAAACTACAAATTCAAACTTTTACGAATTTTAGTTTTTCCTTGAAATAATTTTATGTTTTGTCATCAACAAAAAGGGGGAGATTGTTAATACAAATAAGCCGTAAAAATGTTTATTTATATTTTACGATCTTCTAATGTTTTGTCGATAACAAACGTAAAATCATTTTAACGAAACAAATAAAATACGTAAATGGTTTGAGCCAATTGTTTTCTAACACACTTACGTCTTCACATAAAACACTAAAACAAGTATAAGTGATTTTATGATTTAATAATACATATGTACCACAACTAGTGTTTACATATTGGGCAAGTATATACATAACTAGTATGTATTATAATAGGTAATATAAATGGGTAGAAACTTAAGTATTTGAACAATTGACCAAATACATTGAACATAGTTGGGTACAACCCAAAGTCCATGACCCATACCCATGAAACTTGACCCATAACCGATTGCATGACATCATGCTTATGTCATATATGGATAATATCCATGACCCATGGTTTTAATCCATGGCCCATAGTTTTAATCCAAGAATCATGGACTAGATACAATGCATCGTGAAGGTACATTGAACCTACTTGATATCCATGACTCATGACCCATGACCCATGACCCAAAACCCATGGGCAAAAGGGAGCGTCCCACGGATCCCAGTTAATACACTGGATGGATCCCTCAAGGGAGGGATCCGTGGGATCCGGGGAACAGTAGCTATTTTCTCTCTATAAATAGTGAGCCATTTCTTCATTGTTTCTCACCCTTTCTCACATATTTTCTCTTTGAGTTATAAAATCTCTAACCTCAGATCCAAGTGATTTATGTATGTAGTTTTGTTTTTTTGATTCTCTAGGTTCCTCTTAAAGGCGAGATCACCATCTTTTGAACATGAGCAAGCTCAAGTCCATGAGTTGCCATGCTTCGTTATCATCAAGATTACTGAGGTTCGCTTGTTGATAGTTCTCTTCTTTCTCATAAGAAGTGTAGTGTTGAAGACATTAGTGATATATGTCTAAAGGGTCAAGACGAAGACATTAGCGAAAGGTGTCGAACGTCCATATTTGAAGCACTAGTGAAGAGAGCTTGGAAGTCAATACTAAAGGCATTGTGGGTTTAAGCTTAAATTCAAGTTGAGGCTCAACTTAAGCTACCTAATAATTTGCTTAAGGTTTTTGATGGCTTCACTCAAGGACGGGAAGCTTGCCTTACTGTGTGGTTATTATGTGGCTTCATTTGTGTGATTGCAAGAGGTTAGGAGGTATTGATAGTACCACTTGGGAAGTAGCACCCGGTACTATTTGGGTTGACACCCACACCCGTAGCCTTCTATGTACAACGTAAACGAAGGGTGAATACTATCCGATCAAGCTCAGGTCCTTAGTCAGTTGAATTTTGAGGACAAAATTCTTTTTAACGGGGGTAGACTATAACAACCCATAATTTTTTCAGACTTGGTTTTACAATAAATTATACATGTTTTTCTATTTTCAAACTTTTCTAAACTTCTTGGATTTGGAAACGAGAAAACAGCACACATCGCGTACCGGCACAACCACACATCTAATAAACGTTTTAGTAAGACTTATTTAAATTTTGTGGAATAATAGTCGTGTTTACACTCATTTTTCGTGGAAACTTTATGTTAAAAACAATGGTTAAAATCCCGGGTCCGAAATCGATCGTTACCGAGCCTTAATGGGTCCCACACATTATTATATAAAACTTTAAAGAAATTTCACAAACACCCCTTGCACTATTTTGCTCAGCCACCCTCCTTCTTTCCTTTTTGACAAAACCGGCCCCCTGGCTTATAAAAGAGAGATTTTTAGGGTTTCTTGCCCCATTTTATCACCACCTCACGAATCCACATTTCCGCGCCGCCACACTTTTTCCGACGACTTTCCGCGACCCATTTTATTTCCATACGAGTTAGATCAAGACACGAAGAGTATTTCGAGCGTTTTGGGGCAAAAGGGTGCACGTTTGGGGCGATTCTGAACAACACCGCCATTCACCACCATCACCCTATCTTTTTGTTTCTTTGGTTCTTGTTTGGTAAGCGAAACACCATCTCTTTTGTCTTCTCCATTTTCATTTTTGTAGTTTTTCAAAACCCTAATCGGTAAAAATTAATAATATAAACGATTTGTACATTTAAAACTAATTAAAACTTCATGTTTTGAATATAAACCGTGTGGATCTAAAACCTTGTCTCATAACTCGTGTAACTCAGTTATGAGTCACTTGACTCGTTTGACTCACTGCCGAGTCAACTCAGCTCGTGGCTATGCCCATTCATTTGAGAGTCTATTTTAACTATTATGTATTTGTTTGATCTAAATCGGCTCCTGCTCGTTCTTGTTTTGATATTTTTCTTAGTTTGGAAAGTTTAGTTGTTTTTAATTGATAGCCGTTTTCTAGGTAGCCTCGTTGGTGGTTGAGTCGTGACTCAAGGGAGTCACGACTAGTGGTACTTGTGAGTAACCAGATTGTTTGTGACTCGAATTGGTTTGAACCGCGATTCTTACTGTTGGTATTGTTTTGTTCGCGCCTTTTGGTTAACAGATTGTATATATTGCATAAAAGAGTAAGTTGTGACTCAAGGGGAGTCACGGCTAATGTAATTAAAATCTTATGTATTGCTCATGGTTTGGTCTCGGTTGTTTGAAGGTCAAAGCGACACACCAAGGCGGTGTGCTCGTGATGTGTACACGACACACGAAGTGTCGTGGGGACTTGATTTGTGCATTTGGTTTAGCCGTATATCATTAGAGTCATTAACAAGGTTAAGGAAACCTCGAGTTTATCCTAGCCGTGTTGGCAAAACATATATTTTTTTTTATATTTTTTTTATATATATATAAACTAAGACTAGTATAATTTTTATTGGAATTGTGTTGTGTCGGATTGGGCCTTGGGTTGCCAGATGGGCTAAGGAATCCCATAAGGTGGTTATTGGTTAAACTTGGGCCCGTAAGCCCAAGTGAGTGTGTTGGGTTTAAATTTACTTTCATTTTGCTAACTATTTCATTTTACTCATCTACTAACTTAATTTATATTCTTGGGATATGATATGATATGGTCTTGGATACGGATACTGTTCGGGAACTTGGGATATGATATGGTCTTGGATACGGATATTGTAACAAAAACCTATGCTTGGATAATATGGATGTTCGTTATTGGATTTACGGATTAGTAGAAGGACTTATGGACAATTTTGGACACAAAATAGTCGATAAACCCGACACTAATATATACGTGAATGATAACGATTTAATAAATAATAAAACTTGTAAAATTATATAAAACTTGTATAATTGTATCAAATTAGTGAAAAGTAATAAATAGAACTTTCGCTTCCAAGTCGTAACGACTTGGAAATGTTTATAAACTGACGCATCATGTCCAAATTTTTATAAAAACTATTTTTATAACTTAAACCATTACAATTTGTAAACGTTATAAACTTTTCTAGTTTCTAAATTATTAACATGATATGTTTTTCATCAAATGAATAATTCTTTTCAAAACCTCAACGTTTTACAAACTATTTGGGTTATGGGGTAAAACACTGAAACATGTTATCGACGTGTCTTTTCGTTATCCTTTATTTATTCTTTTCTTTTTGTTATTCCTTCTTGTCGTCCTATCGTTACTCCTTTGACTACGTTATTTTGGCGTGAGTTACGTTGAGTCTATATATTTCCTAAAAACCACACGAGCTTCGATACTAAACTTTTTACAAACAATTATTTGAGTCATCCACGAAAACTAAAATGCGTTAGTTTTGAATCCATTGTACATTATGCTATTTTGAGATATATTCTGAAACAAACAATGATTATTAGGTTGTGCCGTTAGGTACCGTTGTGCCTTGCTTCTTGACTTTATTTACGTTATCGAGTTACTATTCATTGCTATCTTATGAGGTGAGTTTTCGTAGCCCTTTTTCTAATATTTTCCTTGGGGAAAATGGTACTCAAATTATATTTTAAACTGCTTTTTATCTTGTGATCTACTACTTTTGTGTTTTGGACAATTATGCGTTTGATTGCAATATGTGCTTTCGTGTGATCTTGTTGTGTGTTCATTTGTGCGCAACTGTTTAACTCCGTTTGGAGCCGAAGCATTGATAGTACTATCGGGATTTTTGGAAATCGTGTACACGTGACATTTGTGAGGTTCAGTTGTTGCATGCATCGTGGTTTCAGTTAGTGCTTATATTTGTATATCATGCTCACTATTGTCCTACTCTAAATTGTTCGCAGCTTCGTGGTTTAACTCTTAAACCTACGAGCTCACCAACTTTATGTTGACGCTTTCGAGTATCCATTTTCAGGTGTTATTGAAGTTGTCTAGAAGGTTGAGTATTGGCATGACTTAGCAAGACCTAGACAAGACCCTCCCGAGATGTATCCTGAGGAGTTGCAGTTTGCCTGTTCCTTATGAAGTAGTTTGACTTTGAGACTTATGTTTGGATTCTAGATTTTGTACTTTCCCGGTTGTGGGAATTTGCGACTATGATCCATCGTATGTTATGCATTTTAGTATTTCTCTATTTAGACACCTTGTGTTCTTGATCATGAAGTCATTCCTCAGAATGTCTTTCCACGCGCGATTTTTAGCATGTATTTTCGATTGGTATCGAGCCTTGGTTATAGAGAATTAGGTGGTTTAACCTACTAGGAACCTTTATATAGTTGGCATAATAGGACCTACGTGTGTGATTATGTGTTTATTTGCCTTATATGTGTTAGTGCCTAGTATTAGACCTTAGGATACCTTTCCTCCTGAATTGAGTCAATTTTTTTTAAACCCCTTAAGTTCTTAAACAACTTGCACCTAAATTTCAAGACTGTTCTTGTTTGATTGGGTTGCGAAATTTATATGGGTGCAAGTTGTTAAATAACTTAATGGATTTAGGAGATTGACTCAAGGATGGAATATAGGCTAGATGGCGTGAAGTGATGATGATAGGAAAATGTGGCATGGTGCTATTCTAAAAACGCCTGGCCAACGTTTTTACAATAACATGATGCGACATAGACTTATCAAATTCATAGATCGTCAGCTTAGGACCGCGACATAGAACTAGGACGCGACTACGACATAGAACTAGGACGTGACTACAACTTAGAAGTGGGACACCACTACCGATCGTCTCTGCATAAACCCCTCCTATATAGCGTTAACCAAATGTCCCTCCTTGCGGAAACCGTTCATCCAAGAAGATCGACTCGAGTTAACCAAGGTGATGCAGCCCGTAGGGGTGGAAGGACTGGGAGACATGGGGGAAGAAATGGTAACTGAGGCAATGGGAACGACAACAAGAACGACGCAAACCCCGACTTTTCCACGATCATCGCCCAACAGCTGAAGAACTTACTTCCCACTATCATTGCTCAGGTATGTGACCACATCAGCAACCACGGGAATAACGGTAGTAGGAACGACAATGTGGAGAATGATAACACCAATGACAACGACGGAAATGGAAATAACAACAACACTATCAGGGGATGCTCATACAAGGAATTCACGGCTTGCAAACCAATGGACTTCGATGGTAACGGAGGAGTGTTATCTTTACTTGATGAGTCGAGAATATGGAGTCAGTGATTGACATAAGTGAGTGTGTGAACCACCAGAAGGTAAAGTATGCTGCATGTTCGTTGGCTGGAAAGGCGTTGACTTGGTGGAACACACAGATCCAGGCTAGAGGAAGAGAAGCTGCCATGGGCATGAATTGGGATGATTTTAAGGCGTTGCTGAAGGAGGAATACTGCCCAAACAATGAAATGCAGAAGATCGAGCATGAGTTCTACAACCACACTATGTTAGGAGCTGGTCACGCGGGATATACGGATCGATTTCATGAGCTTGCTAAACTAGTACCTCACATGGTCACTCCCGAATCTAAGAGAATTGAAAGGTACATCTATGGTTTGGTCCACGAGATTCGCGGGATGATGAAAGCGATCGAGCTCGCTACTATTCAAAGTGCGATACTAAAATCGCAACCTAACAGATGAGATGGTTAGGAATGGGTCATTATCTGAGAGTGGTGACAAGAGGAAGGCCGTGAGTGAGCCAAGTAAGCAAGAAGGTGCAAACAGTAACACTAAGAAGACGAAATGAGGAAAAGGATTTGTTGCAACAAACTCGGGTAGACAGGGATATGCAGGATCTCACCCACAGTGCGTCAAATGTGACTACCATCATCCAGAGACCACGCCTTATCGTGTGTGTTTTAACTGCAACCGCCCTGGTCATATTGCGAAGGATTGTCGAGCAATGGCTATGCAGGTGACTCCAATCAACGTCATTTACCCAAGGACCTGTTATGAGTTCAGGAGCCCGGATCATTTCCGAAACACGTGTCCTAAGCTGAATAGGGCACAGGGATAGGTGCAAAATAACCCGAATCAAGCCTTAGTGACTAATGGAACAAACTCAAACCGTGGAAGCAATGGCAACCCAGCTCATGGGCAAGCATTTGTGATGAAAGCTGACGAAGGACGCCAGGACCCGAATACCGTACCGAGTATGTCCTCCTTAAACGATCATTAACCTGCCATACTGTTTGAATCTGGCGTTGATTATAGATTTGTTTCTACCGAATTCATGCTTCTATTAAGGTTGAAACCTAGTGTCCGATACCTTAGCCATGGAATAGATATAGCGTATGACCAAAGGATAGAAACCAATAAGATGGCTCGAATTTCCATCATCTGGTAGCAAAACTCTTGGGTGCTGAGATGCCATTCATTCATTTTCGAGCAAACTCAAACTTTAGCTAAAATTTTCTAAAAAAAAAAAAAAAAAAAAAAAAAAAGCTTCTTAGCAACCTTTAACTTAATTTTCATGTCAGTTCTTGTTTGATGAGATGTGAAAATCAAGTTTAAAGTTGCTATTTAGCTTAAAATTTTGAAAAACATTTTGGCTCAAAATGGACGAGGCATTTCATAAAACCTAATCGCTCGACAGTTACCGTTGAATTGCCTATTTCATTGCGCCTAATAGATCGAGCTGAAACCCAAAGATACCTCGCGTGCTTAAGACTTCCTGCGAAGGTTTCATAAGACCTAACACGATTTACCCTCCCGATGAATTGAACTTCACGCGAGACTAAATTCTAAAGCGGAACAAATTACATAATGTGTGATGCTTCTCAAGAAATATTCCCGATCCAAATATCCTCAATTAAGAGTGTACGAGATCGAAAACCCTATGACCGCGTTCAGAACTATATGCGAGCAGATCGATTTTACCTGTTAAGTCCTTTGGTTTGATAAACGCTTTCGTAGTATTCGAGGATATCCAATTAAGCGTGACGCATAAGAGGAGCGCCCGTATCTGTTACATCGGATCGTGATAGTCGGTTCACACCGCGATTTTTGGCAGGCCCCATAGGATTCATTGAGCACAATTAGGTTTGAGTACGACTTACCATTTCTAGGCAGATGATCAGAGTAGGCATGCTATCCGACTTTAGGAGATGTACTTAGGGCACGCACTATATATTTTGGAGGAAACAGGAATACGCATCCCCTTTAGTTGAATCTCCTCAACTCATACATATCTAAGCTTTGGACACCTATTGATTTGTCTATTTTTTTGTAAAGTGATCCCAAAATTGAGCCAATTCATCAAAAGCGTTGAGTTTCTTAATTAATTTCAAGGTTGTTCTTGTTTGATTGGGTTGCGAAATTAAGTTGGAATTCAAGTTGTTACGTAGTTTAAGGACATGCTCAACTTGTTGCACAGCTTAACCTCATGACAGTTCTTGTTTGATGAGTTGTGGGTTTAAGCTTAAATTCAAGTTGAGGCTCAACTTAAGCTACCTAATAATTTGCTTAAGGTTTTTGATGGCTTCACTCAAGGACGGGAAGCTTGCCTTACTGTGTGGTTATTATGTGGCTTCATTTGTGTGATTGCAAGAGGTTATGAGGTATTGATAGTACCACTTGGGAAGTAGCACCCGGTACTATTTGGGTTGACACCCACACCCGTAGCCTTCTATGTACAACGAAATGAAGGGTGAATACTATCCGATCAAGCTCGTGTCCTTAGTCGGTTGAATTTTGAGGACAAAATTCTTTTTAACGGGGTAGACTATAACAACCCGTAATTTTTGAGACTTGGTTTTACAATAAATTATACATGTTTTTCTATTTTCAAACTTTTCTAAACTTCTTGGATTTGGAAACGAGAAAACAAAGACACATCATCGCGTCCAAGACAACCACACATCTAATAAACGTTTTAGTAAGACTTATTTAAATTTTGTGGAATAATAGTCGTGTTTACACTCATTTTCGTGGAAACTTTATGTTAAAACAATGGTTAAAATCCCGGTCCGAAATCGATCACACGAGCCTTAATGGGTCCCACACATTATTATATAAAACTTTAAAGAAATTTCACAAACACCCCTTGCACTATTTTGCTCAGCCACCCTCCTTCTTTCCTTTTTGACAAAACCGGCCCCCCTGGCATATAAAAGAGAGCTTTTTAGGGTTTCTTGCCCCATTTTATCACCACCTCACCGGAATCCACATTTCCGGCGCCGCTACACTTTTTCCGACGACTTTCCGGCGACCCATTTTATTTCCGTACGAGTTAGATCAAGACACGAAGAGTATTTCTGGAGCGTTTTGGGGCAAAAAGGGTGCACGTTTGGGGCGATTCTGAACAACACCGCCATTCACCACCATCACCCTCTCTTTTTGTTTCTTTGGTTCTTGTTTGGTAAGCGAAACACCATCTCTTTTGTCTTCTCCATTTTCATTTTTGTAGTTTTTCAAAACCCTAATCGGTAAAAATTAATAATATAAACGATTTGTACATTTAAAACTAATTAAAACTTCATGTTTTGAATATAAACCGTGTGGATCTAAAACCTTGTCTCATAACTCGTGTAACTCAGTTCTGAGTCACTTGACTCGTTTGACTCACTGCCGAGTCAACTCAGCTCGTGGCTATGCCCATTCATTTGAGAGTCTATTTTAACTATTTTGTATTTGTTTGATCTAAATCGGCTCCTGCTCGTTCTTGTTTTGATATTTTTCTTAGTTTGGAAAGTTTAGTTGTTTTTAATTGATAGCCGTTTTCTAGGTAGCCTTGTTGGTGGTTGAGTCGTGACTCAAGGGAGTCACGACTAGTGGTACTTGTGAGTAACCAGATTGTTTGTGACTCGAATTGGTTTGAACCGCGATTCTTACTGTTGGTATTGTTTTGTTTGCGCCTTTTGGCTAACAGATTGTATATATTGCATAAAAGAGTAAGTTGTGACTCAAGGGGAGTCACGGCTAATGTAATTAAAATCTTATGTATTGCTCATGGTTTGGTCTCGGTTGTTTGAAGGTCAAAGCGACACACCAAGGCGGTGTGCTCGTGATGTGTACCACGACACACGAAGTGTCGTGGGGACTTGATTTGTGCATTTGGTTTAGCCGTATATCATTAGAGTCATTAACAAGGTTAAGGAAACCTCGAGTTTGTCCTAGCCGTGTTGGCCAAACATATATATTTTTTATATATAAACTAAGACTAGTAGAATTTTTATTGGAATTGTGTTGTGTCGCATTGGGCCTTGGGTTGCCAGATGGGCTAAGGAATCCCATAAGGTGGTTATTGGTTAAACTTGGGCCCGTAAGCCCAAGTGAGTGTGTTGGGTTTAAATTTACTTTCATTTTGCTAACTATTTCATTTTACTCATCTACTAACTTAATTTATATTCTTGGTTTTGTCGATGATGTTTCGGATGCTTTTCGGGAAGTTGGGATATGATATGGTCTTGGATACGGATATTGTAACAAAAACCTATGCTTGGATAATATGGATGTTCGTTATTGGATTTACGGTATTAGCCGAAGGACTTATGGACACAAAATAGTCGATAAACCCGACACTAATATATACGCGAATGATAACGACGAATAAATAATAAAACTTGTAAAAATTATATAAAACTTGTATAATTGTATAAAATTAGTGAAAAGTAATAAATAGAACTTTCTGTTTCCAAGTCGTAACGACTTGGAAATGTTTATAAACGGACGCATCATGTCCAAATTTTTATAAAAACTATTTTTATAACTTAAACCATTACAATTTGTAAACGTTATAAACTTTTCTAGTTTCTAAATTATTAACATGATATGTTTTTCATGAAATGAATAATTCTTTTCAAAACCTCAACGTTTTACAAACTATTTGGGTTATGGGGTAAAACACCGAAACATGTTATCGACGTGTCTTTTCGTTGTCCTTTATTTATTCTTTTCTTTTCGTTATTCCTTCTTGTCGTCCTTTCGTTACTCCTTTGACTACGTTATTTTGGCGTGAGTTACGTTGAGTCTATATATTTCCTAAAAACCACACGAGCTTCGATACTAAACTTTTTACAAACAATTATTCGAGTCATCCACGAAAACTAAAATGCGTTAGTTTTGAAACCATTGTACATTATGCTATTTTGAGATATATTCTGAAACAAACAATGATTATTAGGTTGTGCCGTTCTTGTACCGTTGTGCCTTGCTTCTTGACACTGTTTACGTTACCAAGTTACTATTCATTGCTATCTTCTGAGGTGAGTTTTCGTAGCCCCTTTTTCTAATATTTTTCCTTGGGGGAAAATGGTACTCAAGTTATATTTTAAACTGTTTTTATGCTGTGATCTACTACTTTTGTGTTTTGGACAATTATGTGCATTTGATTGCAATATGTGCTTTCTGTGTGATCTTGTTGTGTGTTCATTTGTTCGCAACTGTTTAACTCCGTTTGGAGCCGAAGCATTGATAGTACTATCGGGATTATTGGAAATCGTGTACATGTGGCATTTGTGAGGTTCATTTGTTGCATGCATCGTGGTTTCAGTTAGTGCTTATATTTGTATATCATGCTCACTATTGTCCTACTCTAAACTACTCACAGCTTCGTGGTTTAACTCTTAAACCTACGAGCTCACCAACTTTATGTTGACGTTTTCAAGTATCCATTTTCAGGTGTTATTGAAGTTGCCTAGAAGGTTGAGTATTGGTATGACTTAGCAAGACCTAGACAAGACCCTCCCGAGATGTATCCTGAGGAGTTGCAGTTTGACTGTTCCTTATGAAGTAGTTTGACTTTGAGACTTATGTTTGGATTCTAGATTTTGTACTCTCCCGGTTGTGGGAATTTGCGACTATGATCCATCGTATGTTATGCATTTTAGTATTTCTCTATTTAGACACCTTGTGTTCTTGATCATGAAGTCATTCCCCGTAAATGTCTTTCCGCTGCGCAATTTTTAGCATGTATTTTCAGATTGGTATCAGAGCCTTGGTTATAGAGAATTAGGTGGTTTAACCTAGACTATAACCTAGGAACCTTTATATAGTTGGCATAATAGGACCTACGTGTGTGATTATGTGTTTATTTTCCTTATATGTATTAGTGCCTAGTATTAGACCTTAGGATACCTTTCCTCCTGAATTGAGTCAATTTTTTTTAAACCCCTTAAGTTCTTAAACAACTTGCACCTAAATTTCAAGACTGTTCTTGTTTGATTGGGTTGCGAAATTTATATGGGTGCAAGTTGTTAATTAACTTAATGGATTTGGGGGATTGACTCAAGGATGGAATATAGGCTAGATGGCGTGAAGTGATGATGATAGGAAAATGTGGCATGGTGCTATTCTAAAAACGCCTGGCCAACGTTTTTACAATAACATGATGCGACATAGACTTATCAAATTCATAGATCGTCAGCTTAGGACCGCGACATAGAACTAGGACGCGACTACGACATAGAACTAGGACGTGACTACAACGTAGAAGTGGGACACCACTACCGATCGTCTCTGCATAAACCCCTCCTATATAGCGTTAACCAAATGTCCCTCCTTGCGGAAACCGTTCATCCAAGAAGATCGACTCGAGTTAACCAAGGTGATGCAGCCCGTAGGGGTGGAAGGACTGGGAGACATGGGGGAAGAAATGGTAACTGCGACAATGGGAACGACAACAAGAACGACGCAAACCCCGACTTTTCCACGATCATCGCCCAACAGCTGAAGAACTTACTTCCCACTATCATTGCTCAGGTATGTGACCACATCAGCAACCACGGGAATAACGGTAGTAGGAACGACAATGTGGAGAATGATAACACCAATGACAACGACGGAAATGGAAATAACAACAACACTATCAGGGGATGCTCATACAAGGAATTCACGGCTTGCAAACCAATGGACTTCGATGGTAACGGAGGAGTGTTATCTTTACTCGATGAGTCGAGAAGATGGAGTCAGTGATTGACATAAGTGAGTGTGCGAACCACCAGAAGGTAAAGTATGTTGCATGTTCGTTGGCTGGAAAGGCGTTGACTTGGTGGAACACATGATCCGTGCCGAGGAAGAGAAGGCGCCATGGGCATGACTTGGGATGATTTTAAGGCGTTCTGTCAAGGAGGAATATCCGCCAAACAATGAAATGCAGAAGATCGAGCATGAGTTCTACAACCACACTATGTTAGGAGCTGGTCACGCGGCATATACGGATCGATTTCATGAGCTTGCTAAACTAGTACCTCACATGGTCACTCCTGAATCTAAGAGAATTGAAAGGTACATCTATGGTTTGGTCCCTGAGATTCGCGGGATGATGAAAGCGACTGAGCCTGCTACTATTCAAAGTGCGATACTAAAATCTGCAACCTTAACAGATGAGATGGTTAGGAATGGGTCATTATCTGAGAGTGGTGACAAGAGGAAGGCCGTGAGTGAGCCAAGTAAGCAAGAAGGTGCAAACAGTAACACTAAGAAGACGAAATGGGAAAAGGATTTGTTGCAACAAACTCGGGTAGACAGGGATATGCAGGACCTCACCCACAGTGCGTCAAATGTGACTACCATCATCCAGAGACCACGCCTTATCGTGTGTGTTTTAACTGCAACCGCCCTGGTCATATTGCGAAGGATTGTCGAGCAATGGCTATGCGGGTGACTCCAATCAACGTCATTTACCCAAGGACTGTTATGAGTGCGGAGCCGGATCATTTCAAACACGTGTCCTAAGTGAATAGGCATGGGGATAGGTGCGTAATAACCCGAATCAAGCCTTAGTGACTAATGGAACAAACTCAAACCGTGGAAGCAATGGCAACCCACTCATGGGCAAGCATTTGTGATGAAAGTCGACGAAGGACGCCAGACCCGAATACTGCATCGAGTATGTCCTCCTTAAACGATCATTAACCCGCCATCTTGTTTGAATCTGGCGTTGATTATAGATTTGTTTCACCGAATTCATGCTTCTATTAAGGTTGAAACCTAGTGTCCGATACCTTAGCCATGGAATAGATATAGCGTATGACCAAAGGATAGAAACCAATAAGATGGCTCAATTTCCATCATCCGTAGCAAAACTCTTGGGTCTTTGAGATGCCATTCATTCGTTTTCGAGCAAACTCAAACTTTAGCTAAAATTTTCATTAAAAAAAAAAAAAAAAAAAAGCTTCTTAGCAACCTTTAACTTAATTTTCATGTCAGTTCTTGTTTGATGAGATGTGAAAATCATGTTTAAAGTTGCTATTTAGCTTAAAATTTTGAAAAACATTTTGGCTCAAAATGGACGAGGCATTTCATAAAACCTAATCGCTCGACAGTTACCGTTGAATTGCCTATTTCATTGCGCCTAATAGATCGAGCTGAAACCCAAAGATACCTCGCGTGCTTAAGACTTCCCTGCAGTGCTTCGTAAAGACCTAACACGATTTACCCCTCCCTGATGAATTGAACTTCACGCAGACTAAATTCTCGAAATGGCACAAATTACATAATGTGTGATGCTTCTCGAAGAAATATTCCCGATCCAAATATCCTCAATTAAGAGTGTACGAGATCGAAAACCCTATGACCGCGTTCAGAACTATATGCGAGCAGATCGATTTTACCTGTTAAGTCCTTTGGTTTGATAAACGCTTTCGTAGTATTCGAGGATATCCAATTAAGCGTGACGACAAGAGGAGCGCCTGATCTATTACATCGGATCGTGATAGTCGGTTCACACCGCGATTTTGGCAGCCCCATAGGATTCATTGAGCACAATTAGGTTTGAGTACGACTTACCATTTCTAGGCGGATGATCGAGTAGGCATGCTATCCGACTTTAGGAGATGTACTTAGGCACGCACTATATATTTTGGAGGAAACAGAATACGCATCCCTTTAGTTGAATCTCCTCAACTCATACATATCTAAGCTTTGGACACCTATTGATTTGTCTAGTTTTTGTAAAGTGATCCCAAAATTGAGCCAATTCATCAAAAGCGTTGAGTTTCTTAATTAATTTCAAGGTTGTTCTTGTTTGATTGGGTTGCGAAATTAAGTTGGAATTCAAGTTGTTACGTAGTTTAGGACATGCTCAACTTGTTGCACGACTTAACCTCATGACAGTTCTTGTTTGATGAGTTGTGGGTTTAAGCTTAAATTCAAGTTGAGGCTCAACTTAAGCTACCTAATAATTTGCTTAAGGTTTTGATGGCTTCACTCAAGGGACGGAAGCTTGCCTTCTGTGTGGTTATTATGTGGCTTCATTTGTGTGATTGCAAGAGGTTAGGAGGTATTGATAGTACCACTTGGGAAGTAGCACCCGGTACTATTTGGGTTGACACCCACACCCGTAGCCTTCTATGTACAACGTAAATGAAGGGTGAATACTATCCGATCAAGCTCAGGTCCTTAGTCAGTTGAATTTTGAGGACAAAATTCTTTTTAACGGGGGTAGACTATAACAACCCGTAATTTTTTCAGACTTGGTTTTACAATAAATTATACATGTTTTTCTATTTTCAAACTTTTCTAAACTTCTTGGATTTGGAAACGAGAAAACAGCACACATCGCGTACCGGCACAACCACACATCTAATAAACGTTTTAGTAAGACTTATTTAAATTTTGTGGAATAATAGTCGTGTTTACACTCATTTTTCGTGGAAACTTTATGTTAAAAACAATGGTTAAAATCCCGGGTCCGAAATCGATCGTTACCGAGCCTTAATGGGTCCCACACATTATTATATAAAACTTTAAAGAAATTTCACAAACACCCCTTGCACTATTTTGCTCAGCCACCCTCCTTCTGTCCTTTTTGACAAAATCGGCCCCCTAGCATATAAAAGAGAGCTTTTAGGTTTCTTGCCCCATTTTATCACCACCTCACCGAATCCACATTTCCGGCCGCTACACTTTTTCCGACGACTTTCCGACGACCCATTTTATTTCCGCATTGAGTTAGATCAAGACACGAAGAGTATTTCGGAGCGTTTTGGGGCAAAAGGGTGCACGTTTGGGGCGATTCTGAACAACACCGCCATTCACCACCATCACCTCTCTTTTGTTTCTTTGGTTCTTGTTTGGTAAGCGAAACACCATCTCTTTTGTCTTCTCCATTTTCATTTTGTAGTTTTCAAAACCCTAATCGGTAAAATTAATAATATAAACGATTTGTACATTTAAAACTAATTAAAACTTCATGTTTTGAATATAAACCGTGTGGATCTAAAACCTTGTCTCATAACTCGTGTAACTCGATTCGAGTCACTTGACTCGCTTGACTCACCGCCGAGTCAACTCACTCGTGGCTATGCCCATTCATTCGAGAGTCTATTTTAACTATTTCGTATTTGTTTGATCTAAATCGGCCCCGCCGTTCTTGTTTTGATATTTTTCTTGGTTTGGAAAGTTTAGTTGTTTTTAATTGATAGCCGTTTTCTAGGTAGCCTCGTTGGTGGTTGAGTCGTGACTCAAGGGAGTCACGACTAGTGGTACTTGTGAGTAACCAGATTGTTTGTGACTCGAATTGGTTTGAACCGCGATTCTTACTGTTGGTATTGTTTTGTTCGCGCCTTTTGGCTAACAGATTGTATATATTGCATAAAAGAGTAAGTTGTGACTCAAGAGGAGTCACGGCTAATGTAATTAAAATCTTATGTATTGCTCATGGTTTGGTCTCGGTTGTTTGAAGGTCAAAGCGACACACCAAGGCGGTGTGCTCGTGATGTGTACCACGACACACGAAGTATCGTGGGGACTTGATTTGTGCATTTGGTTTAGCCGTATATCATTAGAGTCATTAACAAGGTTAAGGAAACCTCGAGTTTGTCCTAGCCGTGTTGGCAAAACATATATTTTTTTTTATATATATTTTTTTATATATATAAACTAAGACTAGTATAATTTTTATTGGAATTGTGTTGTCTCGGATTGGGCCTTGGGTTGCCAGATGGGCTAAGGAATCCCATAAGGTGGTTATTGGTTAAACTTGGGCCCGTAAGCCCAAGTGAGTGTGTTGGGTTTAAATTTACTTTCATTTTGCTAACTATTTCATTTTACTCATCTACTAACTTAATTTATATTCTTGGTTTTGTCGATGATGTTTCGGATGCTTTTCGGGAACTTGGGATATGATATGGTCTTGGATACGGATATTGTAACAAAAACCTATGCTTGGATAATATGGATGTTCGTTATTGGATTTACGGTATTAGCCGAAGGACTTATGGACAATTTTGGACACAAAATAGTCGATAAACCCGACACTAATATATACGCGAATGATAACGACGAATAAATAATAAAACTTGTAAAAATTATATAAAACTTGTATAATTGTATCGAATTAGTGAAAATTAATAAATAGAACTTTCTGTTTCCAAGTCGTAACGACTTGGAAATGTTTATAAACGGACGCATCATGTCCAAATTTTTATAAAACTATTTTTATAACTTAAACCATTACAATTTGTAAACGTTATAAACTTTTCTAGTTTCTAAATTATTAACATGATACGTTTTTCATCAAATGAATAATTCTTTTCAAAACCTCAACGTTTTACAAACTATTTGGGTTATGGGGTAAAACACGAAAACATGTTATTGACATGTCTTTTCGTTGTCCTTTATTTATTCTTTTCTTTTCGTTATTCCTTCTTGTCGTCCTTTCGTTACTCCTTTGACTACGTTATTTTGGCGTGAGTTACGTTGAGTCTATATATTTCCTAAAAACCACACGAGCTTCGATACTAAACTTTTTACAAACAATTATTCGAGTCATCCACGAAAACTAAAATGCGTTAGTTTTGAAACCATTGTACATTATGCTATTTTGAGATATATTCTGAAACAAACAATGATTATTAGGTTGTGCCGTTCGTGTACCGTTGTGCCTTGCTTCTTGACACTGTTTACGTTACCGAGTTACTATTCATTGCTATCTTCTGAGGTGAGTTTTCGTAGCCCCTTTTTCTAATATTTTTCCTTGGGGGAAAATGGTACTCAAATTATATTTTAAACTGTTTTTATGCTGTGATCTACTACTTTTGTGTTTTGGACAATTATGCGTTTGATTGCAATATGTGCTTCGTGTGATCTTGTTGTGTGTTCATTTGTGAGCAAATCGCTTAACTCCGCTTGGAGCGAAGCATTGATAGTACTATCGGGATTATTGGAAATCGTGTACACGTGGCATTTGTGAGGTTCAGTTGTTGCATGCATCGTGGTTTCAGTTAGTGCTTATATTTGAATATCATGCTCACTATTGTCCTACTCTAAACTACTCACAGCTTCGTGGTTTAACTCTTAAACTTACGAGCTCACCAACTTTATGTTGACGTTTTCGAGTATCCATGTTCAGGTGTTATTGAAGTTGCCTAGAAGGTTGAGTATTGGTATGACTTAGCAAGACCTAGACAAGACCCTCCCGAGATGTATCCTGAGGAGTTGCAGTTTGACTGTTCCTTATGAAGTAGTTTGACTTTGAGACTTATGTTTGGATTCTAGATTTTGTACTCTCCCGGTTGTGGGAATTTGCGACTATGATCCATCGTATGTTATGCATTTTAGTATTTCTCTATTTAGACACCTTGTGTTCTTGATCATGAAGTCATTCCCCGTAAATGTCTTTCCGCTGCGCTATTTTTGGGGTGTGACAGGGGGGAGGGGGCTGGCGGGTGCTCGGCCACCCCAACCTGCTCAACTATCCCTGCTTGTATCTTGATTTTTAGTTAAGATTTTCAAGTTTCCACTAGATGATTAAGGGTTATAAAATGGTTGAAAAGTTGCAGGTGTAGTTTAAGACGAAGAAGAAATAAAAGAATAAAGAGAGAGAAGTAGAGGACAAGAAGTGTGTGGTTATTGATGAGTATAGGGTATAGGTGGACATTTTTCATATGCTTAACTATTTTGTATTATATTTTCTCATGAAATTCATGTTATAAGCATCAAACCATTAAAGTAGTAAAGTAGACATCTTTTAAGTTATTATACTCTGATATACTTCGAAACTTAGCTATGTCAAACGCTTAGAATTTTTTAAACCGTGACATGTTACTTGATAGTAAAACTAATGTGACTTTCTTATGGTATAACGTGTAATAAGTCAAATTTATTAACAAATAAACACTCTCCGATAATACCATTGCCGTTTTATAAAGGACGAAAATGTACTAAAAAGACCGGATGCCGTTTTATAAAGGACGAAACTGTACTAAAAAAGACCGGATGCACATAAAATTTGAACCATAATATAGTAGCAAACACAAGTTTTTGAGACCCGGTGCATTCACAAAAAATCAAGGTTTTTAGAAGAATTAACACTAAGGAGCAAAATCTTGTTCCATTTTATGATGTACTTTGACGGCTTCGGCCCCCTTAATGTTAATTCCTGCTCCGCCTCTGTAACTAGAGTATATAGATTGATGACATATGCATATATTAATTCATCCTCAAACTAGACTCGTTTACACCCTTAAGGCCTTAGTTGTATCCCTCGCTTTTAGCTAGCTTTTTTTTTCAATATATTTTTTCTTCCTTGTTGCAAAAAAAATTAAAAACTGTAAAGCATAGTTGGTGTGTCAAAATCAATTTTCGGGATTACTAGTTAGGGTTTATAATGATTTTCTAGTTGGACTCGTCAAATTTGAGGGTAAATTGTTTGTTTCTTCTTTTGGTGATATCCTTGCACACTAACTTCACTCATATCTTTTTTTGCTTCTTTTGAAATAAGACAAAAACCTAATGTTTAGTTATCATGAGTCCATGGCATAACAAAGAGGATTCATGAGCATGCATGCAATAACACACACAATTCCTCTTTTATCTAAATAGAGCTGCATGAAGATATAGAGGTGAGACATTTAGTGGAGCAAAGTGACTTTGCTTTAAGGCAATATCAAAGTGGGAGCTTACATGTCAACTTAATTACCAAATATCTATGTGTCTGTTTTATGGTCTTACCTACAAAATTTTAACTGTATCAAATATTTGTTTTCTTAAAGTGTCACTGTTTAGCCTACTTAATGACAATTCAGATACTATATAAAGCGCCTCATAAGTACTTATTGAGACACATTTATGACTTGTATCAGCTTATCGATAATCTTAGAGTTTTTTTTTCAAGTTTTAATATGGTCCAACCAGATTCAATATTGGATATTGTCATCGAGACTCAGACCAACCCTCACCACCGAAAATCCACAAATAAATATATTGAGAAGAATGTCGAAAAAGACTCGAAGCCATCAGTTATAGCTAATATCAATGCAAGCTACTTCAGGATTTGCATATCCCTTGGTGGTCAAGCTTTGCTATGGAAAACACTAAGTGAAAAAACAGTTATCTCACCAACCCTTAATAACTTGTTCATCAAGTTACCATCAACTGCTTTTTTGCTTCTTTGGTGTCTTTCACTATGCGTATTAGTGTTTCTTTCTATCCTCTACCTTCTGAGGTGCATTTTCCACTTCCACATGGTGAAATCCGAATTTAAGCACCATGTAGGAGTAAATTACCTTTTTGCACCTTGGATATCATGCCTCCTATTACTTCAATCAGCTCCATCGTTCGTTTATCAACATAAATACACTTACGAATACGTATGCTGGCTACTTATCCTTCCTGTTGTAGGCCTTGACGTTAAGGTATACGGGCAATGGTTTACAACGGAGAAAAGGTTTCTATCGATGGTGGCTAATCCTACAAGCCAAATATCGGTCATAGGGAATTTTGTAGGAGCTCATGCAGCCATTAATATGGGGTGGAGAGAAACTGGGACTTGCTTATTTACGTTGGGAATGACTCATTATATAGTGGTTTTTATCACCCTTTATCAGCGGTTATCGGGCAGTAATCACCTCCCATCCAGGCTTAGACCAGTTTTCTTTCTGTTTGTAGCCACCCCAAGCATGGGAGCCTTAGCATGGAAATCCATTAATGGAAGCTTTGACATCCAATGCAAAATGCTCTTCTTTTATCCTTATTCCTGTTTACATCTTTGGTAAGTTACATGGTGTGTATCATACAATATTGTGCCATTTGGAATTGGTTGCCCTTGCTACCGATAATTTAATTATAATTTTGCAATACATTTGCTGCATGAAACAGGCTAGCAGACCGATTATTTTCAAGAAGTCAGTGAAAGAGTTCAGTGTGGCATGGTGGGCTTTCTCCTTTCCGCTTACGTTTCTTGCTCTGGCAGCCACAGCATATGCTCAACAGGTGAAGGGTCTCACCGCAACTGGATTGGCAGCAGTTTTATCAGCAATTTCTGTTCTTGTTTTCCTTTTTCTGCTAGTCTTCTCCACATTGAAGATTGATTTGCTTCTCAACAAACCCGTTCTCAGATTTTACGACGATTCAGAGTCCAAAAATGTTAAATAATACTGTATATGTGACTACATTGATGTACTATACACTAGCTAATGCTCGGTTTGTTGCGGTATGCACAAAATAAGGGTATAGTAATACACGTACATCACACAAATGTCATCAGTTTGTGTGTAAATAAGTCAATTTGGTTTGTATTATACCATTACTGAATTTAACTAGTAAGCTAAAAGTAAAATGAGTTATATTGGTGGATTGGCTTAGATCATTCAGTACAAAGTGTCAAAGGATGAACATCTTCTATTATCATTTTATAAAAAATCTGAACACTTTTACGCTAAGACCTACATTTGTCCTAGCTCGTTCCCAGCCCAACCCGTCCATTTTCAAATATATATACTTTTACCAGAACGCCACCTATGCTCGTGAGTCTACGTACTTAATCCATATTATCACCTAATGACTACTATTAAGTGATCTTGTTCTATCCCACTACCAAAAATGGCATTTAGTGACCATTTCAGAGCTTCTGTCACAATATAGACTATATACAAAACTGTGTCACTAATTGTTTCCATTACAAGGGTAGCATCTCTACTTTGTGATGAATCATGTTGAAAGCGGAACAGCCAGAATCACATTACAGGCATTTCATAGCTAAAAATATATTTGGCTGTTTCAATATGGCTTATTTACATACACGGAAATGCACCATAAGCCACCTCACATCCCCATCTTTACATAATTTCTTTGATGGCCATGGAAAGTTAGATGTCGCGGAGTCAGGAACAACAAAGGAAGTAAATTTTAAGTTTTCTTTGCGTGTTTATAAGAACTTATGAAGATGGTCATACCAATGTAAAAGACTAACACCGTTCACCAAATATGACTAATAGCTGAGTTTCGACATAAATGACATCTTGCGCTAGCAGGGAAGCTCTTTATGTAGTGTCTCAACCAACCGAGTGAATTATTGGCAGTTGTTAATAATTGGCAACCTTGTATACCATATTGATTAATTGTTACAAAGGTCTTAATCTTCTTATTTTCAGGATCGACATTGATCAAGAACATCCATGTTATCATTCAAACAAGAATCAAAAGAAAAGAAAACAGTGAAGAGTTTTGTTGAACCCTCAAATAATCTGATATTGATAAAATGAACGGGTTGCTTTTGATTACAGAAACCTAAATTATATATAACATATGAATCGTTGCCTCTTGTGGTAGTTATGCCGATTCACGTAAAGTAACCGCTATGACCTAAAAGAAACGTTATATCCTATTCTAAAACCTAAATAACCGTTTGTGTATTGGATGGTTTGGACCCAACCCATGTACACTTTGGGTTTACAGAATTCTTAAACTATAATACATAATATATACATATATACTTTGGTAATCTAAGACATTAATATGGGCCAACATTAATTATGGATACCACATATGATTACCGTATGGTATGAAACAGATCAAACAACTAGCTAATAAGTTTACGAAATGATGCAGCATGTGCATGTCAAACAAATGGAAAAACCTCACTATGTACTTGGCACATAATAACTTTTGATCTCTAATTATAAGCTTATGAGCCTGCAAAAAGTTACCACCATTAGGCCATTTTCTGGTCCAAACTCCTTTGTTTAAGGCTCCCAATTATCCTTTTTTTTTATTTGATCTCTCTTGATTACTAGTATGTAACTAGTGTAAAATCAATGAATTCTATCAATCACATATTATCTATGCGACAGATGCCCAATTACCTAAGAGCTACTTGACATACATCTGAATATTCAATATTCCAAACGTACGTGCCAAAATAATCACTGATAGTATCAATACTCTTAACCTAAGCGTGCTCTAATTAATAGAATATACGTGTTTGTCTTGATCAACACTCTAATTAGTATGCTTGATATAATCTAATGACACTATATATTCATTACTGACTAACAAGATTACATTAAACAATAGACGGACACATTGATTATAACATATGACTCTACAAAGAAAAAAGACTTAACAGCTTTTTTCAGTGACACACGGTAAGAATTATCATTGAAGTTCTACTTGTTCTCCTTGTAAGGTGCATCTTCTCTGAAGAACCCCTTTTTTGTTAGTACTATCCATAACATTGATTCTTGGACTTCAAAATTTTTTATTCTTTGCAAGCATTTACCTAAAGAACGCGTTTTGAGAAGCATAATATATTTATTTATGCTCTTTTTGCTGGGACTCTCCTACGGGATAAATAATGTACAGCTGAATGTTATTCAATCAAAATGCATATATACAACTCGTAAGAATGATAAATCTATCATAAGAAACTCGATGAATTATAGCTTAACATGATGGAGGTTCGGTTCTATCTAATGTATGGCATGTGTACGTTAGATATATTGATACTCGGCAATATCGACAAAGATCAATCAATACATGTTGGAAAACATAATCCATTAATCTTTGTGTCAATAAAGGCTGCATATTTTCGTGTTAATGCATTGCACCAAAGAAAACAGAAACATAGCGATTACATTAGTTTGTTAAATTCAGTTATAAGTTAGTTATTATCGTTATAGGTAGTTAACTTTGAAGGACATGTTTGTTGGTTCTTTTGAACCATCATAACCCTTTGCATCATGTCGCTTCAATATGTATATATAGGATAGAATTGCTTTGTAAAAGTAACCCATTCGATTTATATATATCGATTTTAATAGAAGGGTTCACCCCAAAATCTATCTTGTTTAATTTTATCAATTTCATGGTGATGTTGGCATGTTGTTGTTTGATCAATTCAATCCTCGAAACCTCCCCTAAGAACTCAGAAACATTGGTATCGAGCTTATGGGATCAAACAACACCCAAATCATGTTTTACAATCATCACTCAAGATCAAAGATGCATTTCTAAAATATCAAAGGAAAAGAGCAGCCATGGAAATAATGGATGCCGCTCAAGAGAAAAGAAAAGGCTTGTTTGGTTTTGCCCTTTAACCAACAAAAGCCATGAAGATGTACTCAAATGCTATTATAGCACGTAGACGGTTTAGAAGAAGGCCAAGAAATTTACTTGCCTTGAAGTCACTAATTGAAACAAGAACACGTTTCGAGAGGCTAAATGACATGCCTTGAGATCATTAAGATCCGTGACACACCAAATGAATTGAAGATATCAAGATTAAAGAAAGACAAGAAGATTCAAGTGATGATGGCGCACTAACCCTGCTGGAATTTGGTTCAATTAAAAGTCGAAAAGTCATCAACACCAAGGATCAAGAACTTAAAGAAATCAAGATTGAAGAAAGCATCAAGGAACAAGAAGATTGAAGAAGAAACAAAGATTAATCGATTAGGAGGAATATGTTGGAAAACATAATCCATTAATCTTTGTGTCAAATAAAGGTCGCATATTTTCGTGTTAGGTGCAATTCGCACTCAAAAAACAGAAACATAGCATTACATTAGTTAGTTAAATTCAGTTATAAGTTAGTTATTATCGGTTATGGGTAGTTAACTTTGAAGGACATGTTTGTTGGTTCTATTGAACCATCATAACCCTTTGTATCATGTCGTTTCAATATGTATATATAGGATAGAATTTCGTTTGTAAAAGTAACCCATTCGATTTATATATATCGATTTTAATAGAAGAGTTCACCCCAAAATCTATCTTGTTTCATTTTATCGATTTCATGGTGATGTTGGCATGTTGTTGTTTGATCAATTCGATCCTTGAAACCTCCCCTAAGAACCTATAAACAAATACATCTTAAGAGATCAAACTTAACACTAACTGGAAATAACTCATAAACAACCTAAATCATATATATGATTCTTTATGAGGTTTTATTTATTTCTTTGTAATTGGTCTTGAATGAGACGGCCCTTTTTCTTAGATAGAAATAAGAATTCGACGCGTTGCAAGTGTTGTAGAGTCTCTTTATATCTGATTTGGTTGTGGTATAGTAATTGGTAGCTTTTCCATGGAATATCCATAAATATTGGTCAATATTATATTCTATCTAGAAACTTTTTTTTCATCACCATATAATTACTTCAGGGTGATTGTATAGCCACTTTGTCGAAGCACATTAAAGCTAACAAGATAAATTTCTTGGCATTATACTTTGCGATCTTTCCTTATCGGTTGAGGATCAAGTACCATCATGAGCACTAGCACTTAGCCTTGTACATGCTCTTCACCATCTTCTAATGTTATTCATATACTAATAGCTAGGTTGTATCTTAAATATAGCTAAAAGTTGACATTATAATGTGTTACCAATCGCTCTTCGGATGTTTTGTTTGATATGATTGAGATTTACAAGCCTAAATGATAGTAAAGACTCTTGTAGTAGTAATTTTTCCAAGGCAATTTTTTATCTACAATAAACATCAATCACAATGTGTTACCAATGCAAGTTGTGACTCTAATGCAGCAACAAGAGCAATATTTGAGAAATGATATCATACGTACAGAAGCAAGACCAGAAGGTCGATCAATAATCTTTCTCAAACTTTTATTAGCATATTCAGCAAGCAAATAGCTGCTTGAAAACAAATGGAACGCTTGAACTAAGATAACCCAACCTGCAAAAAGAATCAACGCAAGATGTTAGTTGTTTAAGTATCTTATTATTATAGACTAGTTAATGTCTGTGTATGCAAAAGTATTTATGTATATATTGCATAGTATTATGGGTCGAATAAATAGGCTGCAATAGGTTAAGGTTTGGGCCAAAAGGCAACCAAACCAAACAGTCAGTTATGTGTCTGTTTAAACAGTTATGGTAGTTAAATAGCAGTTAGGGTAGTTATGGCAGTTGGTGTCCAAACGACACAATGGTTCAATGTAATTGTCATGACATTTCACATAGTATATATAGGTTTGTAAAGGTGTCTGTAAACAACATCCATATTCATATCAATCAAAGTTTCATTGTTTAATATCTTAATATTCCAAACACAGTTTCATTCACACTACAATCATGGTGAACTATAAACATGTTATGAGTAGGAATTGGCTTCAATACCAACCTGTGCAACAATACCATCAATTATTGATTTTTTTCTCCATGTTAATGACAGTCTGAATATACATGTTTCAACATATATACTCACACTCATGTTCCATATGTATGTGACCCATAACTTTTGATTGGTGAAACTTTTGGTATCGCTAGGCCAAATGTCTATTGATACTGATATATACACATATGATTGAGTGTAGTGTGACAATTATGGTGAAAGAAAGCTTCATGCGCTTTGTGCCATAAATGATTCATAGGTAAAAGTGCTCAATCTCCAATAAGAAACGCCAGAAAGGCTTATACAAATATATTCCATTGGCAAGTCCAATTTCTGAACTTGGTTAAAGACTTAGAGCACAATATAATAGCTTTTGGCAAAGTGTATATAGAGTCATTTGCCTTGTCATTATTAACTTTTAGGACTACCTAAAGCGGAAGGCACTAAAATTATTGTGATATTACAGGTTAATTTTCAAATTATGTGTAACTTTTTGAGAAACATATTATTACTGTTTTAAAACATTTAGGAGGATATAATATTGTTCTCTCATGTTTTCACTTACGATATGAAGTTGCATCAACATATGTATGATGAAAATTAGCACAAAACATAACCGAGGTATCTTTTAATTCAGAATTATTCATGTGGGCTGCTCTAGGTTTCCGTAACATTTAAAAGCGGTAAACATTCTTACATAAAAGATGCATAATTTTGAAATTTGATTTGGACGATAAACGTAAAAGCAAAAGAGCAGGGTTCTAAGAAGAGCTCTAAGTTAGGAAAAGCATAATGATAGTACGGAAAATCGATATATTTCAATTCCTTCAACTAGATGTTTAAAGGCACCAAATTGTACATTATTTGTAAATTTATCTGGGAGCAACCATTGAGCTCAGATGGAAAAGAGAAAAGTGAAAGCTGAAGTGCAAAATCCAGTCATTATCAACACTTGAGCCAAAATTTTATAATGGTCTCTTTACTGGTTCTTAAATTAACACCTCATTTCATGTGAAGACATCCACCACTAAAATTTGAACTTGCATGTCCTACCACATTAATTTAAGGTTGTGATGTACGGACGGACAAATATAAATTAAAATATATGTACAGAGGGCAAAATTAATGTAGACATACACAGGGAAAGGTAGCAATCACCTCTGTGAATGTTGTCAAAATTAAAAGAATCACCTTCCAGTGATCAATTTTTTGTCACTCGTTGATAACGCCATACATTTACAGGTCAGTTAAGTAGGAATGTAACTGATCATAACCTCATAATTAGCTATTATCCGCATAAGACTTATATATAGTCGCAGAAATTAACAAACTCTGTTTTCGTAGTTTTGAATTTATCTATTTCGTGTGTTTCATACTGCAATTATAGCTACTTGTTCATGATATGGTTTATGCATTTGAGGACGACCAAGATCACCAAGCTCATTATCAAGCCTGAGAGTAGCAAGCTAGATGCAAGAAGACTCAGGCCCATGGTCTGATATATATGTAAGGGCTCAACGACGTTAGAGTTGTATATATATGCATTTGGTTATTGTTTTGATGTTAGACCAGCCATAAACTGCATATACATATAAGAAACAATATATCTTTCATGAAATGAAACCAGAAGCTAATGATGTGTTACGGTTATGTTGGAGAAGTTTCATTTAAGCCGCTTGGCAATACTATAAAGACTTCCATTGATACGCATTTGACGAAAAAGAACTCAATTACATAGATGGATAGTCTCTTTTAGTAATTGAATGGCCTTGTTAATTTGATCGGTTGCTAATTAATTTCAGCATGCAACTGGTTTTTACAATTCATACTCCTAATCCAAGTTATTATTAACTACAAGGATAGCTAGGATGCAGAACAGGTTACTGCTCAGAAACTCAAGCAAACTAAACTTAACCGAGTTACTAGACCCGATACATGGATTTACAAGCCATTGATAACAGCATAAACTAAGCTTCCTGCTACGATTGTGAATCCAACAAAAAGACATGCAATGCTTGAAGTTTTCTAACACTATCGCCAATATAATCACCGGAAATATTACTAATGGATAATGGGTTGATCATGAAAAAAGGTTTATCATCCGAATTTGTTCCAATGCATGGATCTCTAAATGTTATCTTTAAACAAACTTGAAGAGTAATTGGTTAATCTAATACTTTGCTAACCTAAGCTTTATATTAGCTAACTTATAATATAGACTGCTTAATATCTGCATCTCTCTTTACCTAATTTATTGTTTCTTTCTAGCTTTTTAATTAGTTTTTATTTGTAACCTAATTGTTCCATTATCCGTGAAACATGTTTAGATGATAGATTCCACAGCATGCATTGACAAACATGCATAGCTCCTTTACATAGATTATATTAATTTGTTATAAGAAGACTCTTTAACAAATCCACCAAATGATCTGGTAATACAATAACATTTTCACAAGATGTTAAGTTTAGGGTTCAAACCTCACTATAGTTACACATTTTAAGGCGACTATAGAAATATATGGTCGGAAACAGTCACAAGGATACCTTAGTTAGACCGCGCATATGTGAGTTGTATAAGTACTCACTTTTAATTTGCGGGATAATCTCAACAAGGAAAAACTTACTCGTTTTTAGAAGACTCTGCGACATTTATTGTGGCTTTTTATCTAATCAATATTTGTTAGATTTATAAGATCATACTCCTCGAATTCTTTTGCTGCATAAACATTTGTGGAATTGATCGATTGAGATGCTTAAGTCATGTTTCGAAGGTATAGGTACATAATAATTTTGACAACGGACATCTTAATTTTCTTTTTCTTTCTCGTCGCAACCATTGAATTTCCCATATATATTTCACTCTTGTTTTGGAAAACTTTCATTCACAAGTTGTATATATACATGAATTAGAAAATCTAACCAAACGCAAAGCTCAACACTGTTATATACAAATCTAAAATAAAATATGATATCATGTCTTTAGCACCAAATTTTTTCACTTTACTTATAAAAAGAAACTGAATGGAAGAAAGTGATTTTGCCTTTTTGCATAGCATATGAAAAAAAAATATCAAAATCTCAGTGTTTAGATATACCTTTTATTAATGTGTGCAACTCAAATAGTAAAAAATAGCTAAAAATAGTTTTTCACTCTTGTTTTTGGAAAAACTTTCATTCATAATTGTATACATGAATTGGAATAATTAATAATTTCATCGCCAAGCTCAATGCTGTTATATACAAAATATAATATGATATCATGTCTTTAATACCATATTTTTTTCACTTTACTTATAATAAGAAACTGAATGGAAGAAAGTGATTTTGCCTTTTGCATAGCATATGAAAAAATATCAAAAACTTAGTGTTTAGACGTATACCTTTATTAATGTGTGAAACTAAAATAGTTAAAAATAGAAAAGTGAACTTTTGGATCAAAATATACCTTTCTTTTGGATTTAAGATCATTCGGCGACAAAACATAATTTACATCAATCTCCATCATTCATTTTTATTTGATCTAATGGATGAGATTAATCCCAACAATTTAAAAATCCATTTTCATCCTCTTTTTCAAATATTAATAACTTTCAAACCGTTAATCGTTAGCGAAAATAAAATATTATTGTGACGAATTTAATTGTCTTTCATAGATAAGACTTTGATATATTTCGACAAAAAAATTCGTATTTTCACGTTTTTCGCTTTTTACGTTATCGAATTTCATTAAAAAATCATATGATTAACACTAATTTGGATATCACATGTGATATTAGTGTTATATCATATATGATATTAGTGTTATATCATATATGATATGTAATATCACATGTGATATTAGTGTAAAATCATATATGATATACATATCATATCACATGTGATATCACATATCATATATGATTTAACACTAATATCACACGTGATATTCAAATTAGTGTTTAATCAAATATGATTTTTTTCATGCAAATTTCAAATAACTTAAAAAAGACTAAAAAACGTGAAAAAAACGATTTTTTTTTTATTTTATAAAGTATATCAAAGTACCCGTCTATAGAAAGATAATTAAATGCTTTTCGTGACGGTATAAATATTTTCACTAAACGATTAACGGTTTAAGAGATATTTAAATTATAAAAAATATGTTAAATAATAAAGTGCTTTAAATCTCAGCCATTGATTTCTTTTTAAATGTATGGTGGAGATGAGTTCCTTTGTATGTAAAAAAATTTTGGTATGTAAAATAACTCTTCTCTTTCTTTTGGGCTTTTTCACTTTTCTAACTTGTGCCAGAATGTGATTCGTTAAATACAATTAATAAACTTAAATTACTATGTAATAAATGTAAGTTTACATTAATAATTTCTTAAATCTTTTCAAATTATCGGTATTAACTTTGTTTTACTATTTTAAGGAATAATTAAATGCAATCTTCTAAACACCCCCAAGAACATAATCAATTAGCATGGGTTGAAGTATTTCATAACCATGTTTTGGATATATAATGTTACATTAAAAATGAAATTTTCTTAACAATAGAAACCCCAAAGTCTAATATAAATAAAAAGGCTAATAACCTTTTAAAGCACTATACTTGTCAAGAATGTCAGTTCTGCGTAGCGAACTAAGAAAATAACTCTTTTAGACATTAATGTTGACATTTTTCTTTTCTTTAAATATTATGACCATTTTACCCTTTTGAATATTTTTTTTTCAAATTTTTTTCCAAAATAATTTTTTGAATTTTTTCCAAATATTTCTGAAATTTTTTTACGATTTTTTTTTTAAATAATTTTCGAAAGGTAAAATGGTCATAATACTTAAAGAAAGACAAAAATGTCAACATTAATGTATAAAAGAGTTATTTTTTTAGTTCGCTACGCAGAACTGCTATTTTTGACAAATACTGCTATTTTTTACAAATATAATGCTTTAATAGGTTATTAACCCTAAATAAAAGTAGTACCCAAGTTATTATAATTACAACATTGATATATTAAAAGTACTTAATCATGAGTCACAAAGCTTGAATAAAAATTTATGTCTCAACTCAAATTTAGTGTACGTACATATACATTAGCATATGCATACTTAAAATTAAATATAAGTATTCGCTAAGTGGATGAAAGTGATTTTGCTTTTAGGTAGTATCAAGTGGGTGATTACTATGCAAACCCAATTTTCTTACGTCCATTTTTTGTCACATTATTTTTCCAAATTCTGATTCTCTTATATAAAGCATGCAGTCTAAGCACAAGATAACACATCCAAATAATCAACTAGCTTTCCCACACTTTAAATCTGAATCAAGCTAGTCCACAATGGTTCAGCCTGAAGTTGGATTGAGGTCATTATCGACCCTTCGATTATCAAACATCAAGAACAGCCCAAAAGAAACCGACCGTTAGAAACAAAGAAAATCACTCAAAGAGATCACAACAAGCTGCCATTATAACTACGATCAATGCAGGCTACTTCAGGATTTGTATGTCCCTTGGTGGTCAAGCTTTGTTATGGAAACATTTAAGTGAAAAGACCGATATTCCATTAACTTTTGATAACTTGTTCACCAACTTACCTTCGACCACGTTCTTTTTCATATGGTGCCTAGCGTTATGCATCTTCGTGTGTCTTTCTGTCCTTTACATTCTTAGGTGCATTTTCCACTTCAACATGGTAAAAGCAGAATTCCATCACCATGTTGGAGTAAATTATCTTTTTGCACCTTGGATATCATGGCTTTTGTTACTTCAATCTGCTCCTAAGTTCATCTTTAAAAATAAATACTCTTATGAATATGTATGGTGGCCACTTATCGTCCCTGTGATGGCTCTAGACGTTAAGATATATGGACAATGGTTCACAACAGAAAAGGTTTCTATCAATGGTGGCTAACCCTACGAGTCAGTTGTCTGTGATCGGGAACTTAGTAGGAGCCCATGCTGCCATTAAAATGGGGTGGAGGGAAAGTGGTATTTGCTTATTTACATTAGGAATGACATTATTTGGTGGTGTTTATTACCCTTTACCAACGTTTAACGGAAATAACCACCTCCCTCCAGGCTCCGACCTGTCTTGTTCCTCTTTGTCGCTACCCCAAGCATGGCAGCCTTAGCTTGGAAATCAATTAGTGGGAATTTTGATATGTTATGCAAAATGCTCTTCTTTCTGTCATTATTTCTGCTAACATCATTGGTATGCCAGCTTTTTTGTACGATATATCAACTTATATGTTAATAATACATACGTTGAACCATGTCTAATATTGTGATTCTGTGATATTAAATCAGGCTAGTCGACCAGTGCTTTTCAAGAAGTCACTGAAAAGCTTCAGTGTGGCATGGTGGGCTTTCTCCTTCCCGCTTTCCTTCCTTGCACTCGCTTCGACAGTATATGCTCAAGAGGCACATGGGGTGGTAGCAATCGGTTTGGCACTTGTTTTGTCTGCGATTTCGGTCCTTGTTTTCACATTTCTGCTGCTCTGCTCAACAGTGAAAATGGACACACTTCTTCGCAAACCCATTCTCAATTTCTCTAATGAGATTGCGGAGTCCCCAAACGTATAACTTTGTTGGAGATATTAGATATAACATTTCTTTAAATTTGATCCTTTCTACTATGTATGTTCATATGTGTTAGTTGATGATCATTGGCTTCCACTAAGTTCGTAATTTGTTCAAGCGATCATTAGTTCATTTCTCTGCAATTGAGTAACATAAGACGTTGCAACATCAACGGGTTGAAAATTGGGTCAAAATGGATAGCTTGTTAGTAAAAAGATTTTAGAGGTTCTTATGCATCTGAATAAAATTTGACATACTTTCTGACCCATTTGACCCACTTTTATTTTAGATCATGAATACGTAGTTGATTTAAGAACAAGGTTATAGAACTTGGAACAATTCATACCAGGACATGATTGTCTCTCAGATGTAAACAATGTCAAAAGCAGGCTAGATGCATTTTAATAAACAATAGAGGCAAACATGATTTCGGGACACTAACATTCACAAGAAAGATATTTCGGTTCTCTATCTAAGCCGGCACACTATGTAAGTCATGGAATTCACGCAACATAATTAAGAACAAAATCGAAAAAGAAAGAGAGACTTAAAATCAAAACTCTTATTAACAATGTTTTAAAAAAGCGGTTTTAATCGACCAGTCGACTCACCGGGCACCGGTTTGACCGCCGGGTCAACCCAGTTTTCCATTTAATTTTTTTTCCAACCGAGTCAACCCGGGTTTTTTTTACCCGTTTTTGTGGCCGGGCACCGGTTTGACCCGGGTTTGAAAACATTGCTTATTAACATCAAAATTAGAGTCTGAATGTGCATCAGAACAACAAAGCCTATAGTTTGCACAAGACCACAGGCTGCAAACATTGAATTTACTTAAGGAATGCGCCAGGTGCCTTTCAAGCTAAACACTCACATATTCAATCTTTCGTATAATAAAATAGCAAATTGCTAAGAACGGATCAATGAACTTCCATTTGTATGTAAAATATCAAAATCGTTCCTTGTACAAACCAGATAGCATTTTCCCCTTTAACCTATAACTATTTTCTACCACCAATTTCTTTTCTCACAAAACAAAACAAATATGAGGGGTTTAGAGAAGACAAATAAACAAAAACCCGAAAACCAAAAAGAAACAAAAAAGGTGTATTAGATTAGGCAATTGTATAAAAAGAAATCTTAAGTGACTTTCTTGCTACCAGAATTTCAAAATCTTCGGTCTGATTGCAATTGGGCTCTGAGGTTTTGGTTGTCCTCAAGTAAACGGTCATACTCAAGAAGGAACCCTTCAGATTGTTTCTTCAATGCCATTGCATCGGCTTCTGCGTTGCTTGCTTCTTTTGTCTTCTCATCAAGTTCTGACTTGAGATAGGTAATTTTTTCCTTCAAAGTGGTTACTTCACTTTCTAAAGCTTTAACTTCATTTTGGCTTCCATTTTGGCCGGTTTCAATGATCCGGTTTTGTTTCTTGATAGCTTCCATGTTTTTTCTTCTGATACGAAGTTCTCTGATGTAATGGTGAAGTATGTTTATCATTAGTGCGAGAAACAAGGAGAATCCTGCAAATAATTCAGGCTGATATTTAACGATCTCAAAAACTAAATATTACAAGTAAAAGAAATGCAAAATCAATTCGACTCCTATTGCCTGCCCTGTTGCCGACATGCAAGAACTTGGTTAAACACAAGTGCAGACGTACATGTAAGGTACACACAACATATCCAGAGCCAGAGTTAGAGATCTTGTACTAAAAAATCCCTATTCATCTAGGATCCACATAGACAAACCATCCTATGAACACGATCTAATACATACAATAAATGATAAAACTGCAACCTTATATGATAACGATCCACCATTTGATGACTATTCAAACTTGCATAACCCCAAGGAACTCAACCAAGGACACCTTGGCTATGTAGACTCTAAACACACGAGCCCAATAAACTACTCGCAGAGACTTTTCTACAAAAGTGAGAACATGGCAAATAAGTACATATACTTAACTAAGTTTCAATACAGGATAAGGAACAGAACCTTTAACCATCCCACATAGGGGTGTAAACGAGCCGAGTACTGCCAAGCTCGAGCTCGAAACTCGACTCGAGCTCGGTCAGAGCTTTAAATTTCAAGCTTGATCTCGACTCCTCATCTAAAAAACTCGGGCTTGAAACTAGACTCGAGCTCGATTATCTCAACATGTCAAGCTCGAACTCAATAAAGAATCGGCATATCAAGCTCGACTCGCTTTTTATGCAATTAAGTATCGATGCTCGATAAGGCTGTGAAGCCTCACGATCCAAGTAACTTGGAGCTCGAACTCAACTTATTCAAATGGAGTCAATCTCGAGTATTTTACGAGTCGATCTCGAATAGCTCACAAGCTTCTCATCTCATTTACACCCCTAATCCCACATAAAGGTCTAGACTCACAACTTCTTATTCACCTATGCCATTTTGGACCACTATTCGTCAATCGTGACAAACCACCACCAAATGGTAAGGCACCAAAACTCCTCACAAGAGGTCTAGGGTTCAAACCTCACTAATCGGTCACAGGGATCCTATTCTTATGTTGTAATTCTTTGGAGTTAATATAAGTCATTCACCTTTGCACCCAAAAAAAAAGACTCGCTCTGAACACGAATAACTCACCCATTTATTCGTGAATGACCAAATTTCACCTTTTCGAAAATAACTCGCCCGTTTTTTGGCCACAGAGGTTCACCTGCAACGACTCTGGGCTATCCAAAAGAGTAGTCGCCCAGGGATTAGTCGGCTCGAAATGTCGAGTCCGAATCACAGGTATACCAAAAAAAAAATTCACCTTTTTGAAATCCAAACATTCTAATCTCCCACATATACCATAAAACATTTAACACCCTAACCTTATTTTCCCAATTTCAGATTAACTCAGCTAAATCTTGAACCCTAGTTCCCAATCAAGAATCAAAATTCCACACAAATTAACAAACTTTATTCCAAGAAACAAACAACCCTGATCCCAATTCCACATATCAACACTAAATCACCCAAAAAAAACACAAAATTCAACACCAAAAAAAGATCAAAAAATTTAAATTTTACCCATAAGAGAAGCTTCAAGAAGATGTCTAGCAGCAAGAATCTGATCAGTAGGACTAACTTCACCCTCTTCATTACTACTCCTACGGATCTTGATGGCACTATAAAGAGTAGACAACATGACAACAAAAATAGTTGATCCAACTGCTTTAACTACAATTGGTGCTTGACCTCTTTTCACCCGATCCAAACCCATTATCACTACCTTTCTTAACGGTGTTTTGAATACGAATATCAAGATCAATGCCATCTCTGTGAATATTAAAGTGAATAGTATTTGAATCATGGTGTTTTTGGATAGGCGTGAGAAACAGGGGATGTCTTTCTGGGTTTCAGAAGAAGTGCTTTGAGGGTTTGTGTACTTTTTTAATAAGAGTTTTATGGGAGGGTTAGTGAAGTTGTGTTTTAGTACTTGAAGTTTTAAAATATTGAGAGTTTCACCTACTACTTTTTATGTTGTTTGTGAAAGTGAGTCTAATATCCTGTTCGCAGGATTGAATATATTGTTGTTGTTGTTTGTCGTAGAAGTTGGCATCGCAGACCATGGCAGTGACTGAGAGGACCAAACCGACCGATCGAGCCAGAAGGACCAACGGTCTGGTCTTAGTCCGAATTTTTTACTTATTTCGATCTCGATCCGGTTTGTTCCAGTCCGGTCAGGTCTTACGTAAAACCCGACTATTATGCTTTCTTGGATCGGACTGGATCAGTCGGTCTCGGTTCGGTGTGGTTTTGGCCAGTCCGGTCCGGTTTTGGACCATTGATCACCCCTAGTTTGTGAAAGTCATCTCGAATGTAAGCGGACTAACTAGAGTTACGGTAGTCATTTAATTTGTGGGGTGTGTTGTGACTTGTATTGTGAGTGATGTTCTCAGTCATATCTCCATTCTGCGTTATCATTTTATATTTTCTTCCGTTCTATCAACCTTGTTACATCTTTTTATAATTTTTATTACCCATTCTCTCTTATATACCTTGCGGAGAAAGATGCCGCATGAGAGTAGTTTTGTTTCGTCAGCGAGTTCATGCAAGAAAGCCATGGTTTGTGCTTGTTTTTTACCGTCGTAGCGTTTAGCCTTGCACAATGAAAATGTTTGTCTATGTAAAAACATTTGGATTAAAAAAAATGTGGCTTGTGATTTGTTTATGTTTGTAGTTTGACACTTCATCTAGACTAAATACTAATTTTGATATTAGATTAATATAAGTTAGAGGTCAATTAAGGAAACGTCTTAGACTTGATTTGGACTTGGATATAGGTGTCTTTACTATTAAACTATTGTCGTTAATCTTTTATAAATCTAATTCACATCCTTAAAAGCATCCTAGACTTTATTTGACTATAGGTGTCCAACCACGTATGTTACGCGTGAACATCTATTTTATGTCGATCATTTTTCATAGAACCAGTTAGTCAAAATCAAACTTTACATGTCATCTATATTGTTGCCTTTTACTTAACTTTATAGAATAAAAACGATACAAGACAAAAACTTGAAAATTTGACGGAACATTACATTTACACAGGTGTTTAAAAAGAAGGTTTAAGTCATAAAATAACAATAAACTTTTTTTTAAATCACGTTTTGATACGTGAATTATAAAAAATATCAATAAATGTAAAAAAAAATCTTAAAGTGTTTCAATGTGTATATTGTCATACTAGAAATACTAACACGTGACATTATTTTAAACGTGACGTCGCATCGAACGTATATATTCAAACACTTTATGAAAGTTCGTTCGTTTAATGATATTTTTATCGCTCACGCACTAATCGCTTTGTGACATAAACCCTAAAAAAAAAAAAAAAAAAAAAAAAAAAAATCTTTTAGGTAAACTATGTTGATATATGAATAAAATAGCAAAAAACTTTTCCGAAATCACGTTTGATATATGAATTATGAAAATGTTTTAATATACATATTTTGATGTATTGACATACGAAAAAGCGTGACACATGTAATTATTTTTAACGTGAAAGACATCCGAATTTGCATATCGA
>CM040243.1:3104281-3128110 GCA_022545495.1 Chrysanthemum lavandulifolium | reverse complement strand
TAAATAGCAGTTAGGGTAGTTATGGCAGTTGGTGTCCAAACGACACAATGGTTCAATGTAATTGTCATGACATTTCACATAGTATATATAGGTTTGTAAAGGTGTCTGTAAACAACATCCATATTCATATCAATCAAAGTTTCATTGTTTAATATCTTAATATTCCAAACACAGTTTCATTCACACTACAATCATGGTGAACTATAAACATGTTATGAGTAGGAATTGGCTTCAATACCAACCTGTGCAACAATACCATCAATTATTGATTTTTTTTTCTCCATGTTAATGACAGTCTGAATATACATGTTTCAACATATATACTCACACTCATGTTCCATATGTATGTGACCCATAACTTTTGATTGGTGAAACTTTTGGTATCGCTAGGCCAAATGTCTATTGATACTGATATATACACATATGATTGAGTGTTGTGTGACAATTATGGTGAAAGAAAGCTTCATGCGCTTTGTGCCATAAATGATTCATAGGTAAAAGTGCTCAATCTCCAATAAGAAACGCCAGAAAGGCTTATACAAATATATTCCATTGGCAAGTCCAATTTCTGAACTTGGTTAAAGACTTAGAGCACAATATAATAGCTTTTGGCAAAGTGTATATAGAGTCATTTGCCTTGTCATTATTAACTTTAGGACTACCTAAAGCGGAAGGCACTAAAATTATTGTGATATTACAGGTTAATTTTCAAATTATGTGTAACTTTTTGAGAAACATATTATTACTGTTTTAAAACATTTAGGAGGATATAATATTGTTCTCTCATGTTTTCACTTACGATATGAAGTTGCATCAACATATGTATGATGAAAAATTAGCACAAAAACATAACCGAGGTATCTTTTAATTCAGAATTATTCATGTGGGCTGCTCTAGGTTTCCGTAACATTTAAAAGCGGTAAACATTCTTACATAAAAGATGCATAATTTTGAAATTTGATTTGGACGTATAAACGTAAAAGCAAAAGAGCAGGGTTCTAAGAAGAGCTCTAAGTTAGGAAAAGCATAATGATAGTACGGAAAATCGATATATTTCAATTCCTTCAACTAGATGTTTAAAGGCACCAAATTGTACATTATTTGTAAATTTATCTGGGAGCAACCATTGAGCTCAGATGGAAAGAGAAAAGTGAAAGCTGAAGTGCAAAATCCAGTCATTATCAACACTTGAGCCAAAATTTTATAATGGTCTCTTTACTGGTTCTTAAATTAACACCTCATTTCATGTGAAGACATCCACCACTAAAATTTGAACTTGCATGTCCTACCACATTAATTTAAGGTTGTGATGTACGGACGGACAAATATAAATTAAAATATATGTACAGAGGCAAAATTAATGTAGACATACACAGGAAAGGTAGCAATCACCTCTGTGAATGTTGTCAAAATTAAAAGAATCACCTTCCAGTGATCAATTTTTGTCACTCGTTGATAACGCCATACATTTACAGGTCAGTTAAGTAGGAATGTAACTGATCATAACCTCATAATTAGCTATTATCCGCATAAGACTTATATATAGTCGCAGAAATTAACAAACTCTGTTTTCGTAGTTTTTGAATTTATCTATTTCGTGTGTTTCATACTGCAATTATAGCTACTTGTTCATGATATGGTTTATGCATTTGAGGACGACCAAGATCACCAAGCTCATTATCAAGCCTGAGAGTAGCAAGCTAGATGCAAGAAGACTCAGGCCCATGGTCTGATATATATGTAAGGGCTCAACGTACGTTAGAGTTGTATATATATGCATTTGGTTATTGTTTTGATGTTAGACCAGCCATAAACTGCATATACATATAAGAAACAATATATCTTTCATGAAATGAAACCAGAAGCTAATGATGTGTTACGGTTATGTTGGAGAAGTTTCATTTAAGCAGCTTGCAATACTATAAAGACTTCCATTGATACGCATTTGACGAAAAAGAACTCAATTACATAGATGGATAGTCTCTTTTAGTAATTGAATGGCCTTGTTAATTTGATCGGTTGCTAATTAATTTCAGCATGCAACTGGTTTTTACAATTCATACTCCTAATCCAAGTTATTATTAACTACAAGGATAGCTAGGATGCAGAACAGGTTACTGCTCAGAAACTCAAGCAAACTAAACTTAACCGAGTTACTAGACCCGATACATGGATTTACAAGCCATTGATAACAGCATAAACTAAGCTTCCTGCTACGATTGTGAATCCAACAAAAAGACATGCAATGCTTGAAGTTTTCTAACACTATCGCCAATATAATCACCCGGAAATATTACTAATGGATAATGGGTTGATCATGAAAAAAGGTTTATCATCCGAATTTGTTCCAATGCATGGATCTCTAAATGTTATCTTTAAACAAACTTGAAGAGTAATTGGTTAATCTAATACTTTGCTAACCTAAGCTTTATATTAGCTAACTTATAATATAGACTGCTTAATATCTGCATCTCTCTTTACCTAATTTATTGTTTCTTTCTAGCTTTTTTAATTAGTTTTTTATTTGTAACCTAATTGTTCCATTATCCGTGAAACATGTTTAGATGATAGGATTCCACAGCATGCATTGACAAACATGCATAGCTCCCTTTACATAGATTATATTAATTTGTTATAAGAAGACTCTTTAACAAATCCACCAAATGATCTGGTAATACAATAACATTTTCACAAGATGTTAAGTTTAGGGTTCAAACCTCACTATAGTTACACATTTTAAGGCGACTATAGAAATATATGGTCGGAAAGCAGTCACAAGGATACCTTAGTTAGACCCGGCATATGTGAGTTGTATAAGTACTCACTTTTAATTTGCGGATAATCTCAACAAGGAAAAACTTACTCGTTTTAGAAGACTCTCATGACATTTATTGTGGCTTTTTATCTAATCAATATTTGTTAGATTTATAAGATCATACTCCTCGAATTCTTTTTGCTGCATAAACATTTGTGGAATTGATCGATTGAGATGCTTAAGTCATGTTTGGAAGGTATAGGTACATAATAATTTTGACAACGGACATCTTAATTTTCTTTTCTTTTCTCGTCGCAACCATTGAATTTCCCATATATATTTCACTCTTGTTTTGGAAAACTTTCATTCACAAGTTGTATATATACATGAATTAGAAAATCTAACCAAAACGCAAAGCTCAACACTGTTATATACAAATCTAAAATAAAATATGATATCATGTCTTTAGCACCAAATTTTTTCACTTTACTTATAAAAAGAAACTGAATGGAAGAAAGTGATTTTGCCTTTTTGCATAGCATATGAAAAAAAAATATCAAAATCTCAGTGTTTAGATATACCTTTATTAATGTGTGCAACTCAAATAGTAAAAATAGCTAAAATAGTTTTTCACTCTTGTTTTTGGAAAACTTTCATTCATAATTGTATACATGAATTGGAATAATTAATAATTTCATCGCCAAGCTCAATGCTGTTATATACAAAATATAATATGATATCATGTCTTTAATACCATATTTTTTCACTTTACTTATAATAAGAAACTGAATGGAAGAAAGTGATTTTGCCTTTTGCATAGCATATGAAAAAATATCAAAAACTTAGTGTTTAGACGTATACCTTTTATTAATGTGTGAAACTAAAATAGTTAAAAATAGAAAAGTGAACTTTTTTGGATCAAAATATACCTTTCTTTTGGATTTAAGATCATTTGAGGACAAAACATAATTTACATCAATCTCCATCATTCATTTTTATTTGATCTAATGGATGAGATTAATCCCAACAATTTAAAAAATCCATTTTCATCCTCTTTTTTCAAATATTAATAACTTTCAAACCGTTAATCGTTAGCGAAAATAAAAATATTATTGCGATGCGTTTAATTGTCTTTCATAGATAGTGACTTTGATATTTTCGACAAAAAATTAGTATTTTCACGTTTTTTCGTTTTTTTTACGTTCTTGAAATTTGCGTTAAAAATCATATATGATTAACACTAATTTGGATATCACATGTGATATTAGTGTTATATCATATATGATATTAGTGTTATATCATATATGATATGTAATATCACATGTGATATTAGTGTAAAATCATATATGATATACATATCATATCACGTGTGATATCACATATCATATATGATTTAACACTAATATCACACGTGATATTCAAATTAGTGTTTAATCAAATATGATTTTTTCATGCAAATTTCAAATAACTTAAAAAGACTAAAAAACGTGAAAAAACGATTTTTTTTTATTTTATAAAGTATATCAAAGATCTGCGTCTATGAAAGATAATTAAATCTTTCCGTGACAGTATAAATATTTTCACTAAACGATTAACGGTTTAAGAGATATTTAAATTATAAAAATATGTTAAATAATAAAGTCTTTCGTCTCACCATTGATTTCTTTTTAAATGTATGGTGGAGATGAGTTCCTTCAGATGTAAAAAATTTTGGTATGTAAAATAACTCTTCTTTCTTTTGGGCTTTTCACTTTTCTAACTTGTGCGAGAATGTGATTCGTTAAATACAATTAATAAACTTAAATTACTATGTAATAAATGTAAGTTTACATTAATAATTTCTTAAATCTTTTCAAATTATCGGTATTAACTTTGTTTTACTATTTTAAGGAATAATTAAATGCAATCTTCTAAACACCCCAAGAACATAATCAATTAGCATGGGTTGAAGTATTTCATAACCATGTTTTGGATATATAATGTTACATTAAAATGAAATTTTCTTAACAATAGAAACCCCAAAGTCTAATATAAATAAAAATTTAATAACCTTTAAAGACTATACTTTTGTCGAGAATCTTGGGTTCTGCGTGTAACAAGAAAATAACTTTTAGGCGTTAATGTTGACGTTTTGTCTTTCTTTAAGATATGACCATTTTACCCTTTTGAATATTTTTTTTTTAAATTTTTTTCCAAAATAATTTTTTGAATTTTTTCCAAATATTTCAAATTTTTTACGATTTTTTTTTTAAATAATTTTCGAAGGTAAAATGGTCATATCTTAAAGAAAGACAAAATGTCAACATTAATGTATAAAAAGTTATTTAGTTATTGCTGCTAATCGCTATTTTGACAAATCGCTATTTTTACAAATATAACGCTTTAATAGGTTATTAACCCTAAATAAAAGTAGTACCCAAGTTATTATAATTACAACATTGATATATTAAAAGTACTTAATCATGAGTCACAAAGCTTGAATAAAAATTTATGTCTCAACTCAAATTTAGTGTACGTACATATACATTAGCATATGCATACTTAAAATTAAATATAAGTATTCGCTAAGTGGATGAAAGTGATTTTGCTTTTAGGTAGTATCAAGTGGGTGATTACTATGCAAACCCAATTTTCTTACGTCCATTTTTTGTCACATTATTTTTCCAAATTCTGATTCTCTTATATAAAGCATGCAGTCTAAGCACAAGATAACACATCCAAATAATCAACTAGCTTTCCCACACTTTAAATCTGAATCAAGCTAGTCCACAATGGTTCAGCCTGAAGTTGGATTGGAGGTCATTATCGACCCTTCGATTATCAAACATCAAGAACAGCCCAAAAAGAAACCGACCGTTAGAAACAAAGAAAATCACTCAAAGAGATCACAACAAGCTGCCATTATAACTACGATCAATGCAGGCTACTTCAGGATTTGTATGTCCCTTGGTGGTCAAGCTTTGTTATGGAAACATTTAAGTGAAAAGACCGATATTCCATTAACTTTTGATAACTTGTTCACCAACTTACCTTCGACCACGTTCTTTTCATATGGTGCCTAGCGTTATGCATCTTCGTGTGTCTTTCTGTCCTTTACATTCTTAGGTGCATTTTCCACTTCAACATGGTAAAAGCAGAATTCCATCACCATGTTGGAGTAAATTATCTTTTTGCACCTTGGATATCATGGCTTTTGTTACTTCAATCTGCTCCTAAGTTCATCTTTAAAAATAAATACTCTTATGAATATGTATGGTGGCCACTTATCGTCCCTGTGATGGCTCTAGACGTTAAGATATATGGACAATGGTTCACAACAGAGAAAAGGTTTCTATCAATGGTGGCTAACCCTACGAGTCAGTTGTCTGTGATCGGGAACTTAGTAGGAGCCCATGCTGCCATTAAAATGGGGTGGAGGGAAAGTGGTATTTGCTTATTTACATTAGGAATGACACATTATTTGGTGGTGTTTATTACCCTTTACCAACGTTTAACGGGAAATAACCACCTCCCCTCCAGGCTCCGACCTGTCTTGTTCCTCTTTGTCGCTACCCCAAGCATGGCAGCCTTAGCTTGGAAATCAATTAGTGGGAATTTTGATATGTTATGCAAAATGCTCTTCTTTCTGTCATTATTTCTGCTAACATCATTGGTATGCCAGCTTTCTTTGTACGATATATCAACTTATATGTTAATAATACATACGTTGAACCATGTCTAATATTGTGATTCTGTGATATTAAATCAGGCTAGTCGACCAGTGCTTTTCAAGAAGTCACTGAAAAGCTTCAGTGTGGCATGGTGGGCTTTCTCCTTCCCGCTTTCCTTCCTTGCACTCGCTTCGACAGTATATGCTCAAGAGGCACATGGGGTGGTAGCAATCGGTTTGGCACTTGTTTTGTCTGCGATTTGGTCCTTGTTTTCACATTTCTGCTGCTCTGCTCAACAGTGAAAATGGACACACTTCTTGCAAACCCATTCTCAATTTCTCTAATGAGATTGCGGAGTCCCCAAACGTATAACTTTGTTGGAGATATTAGATATAACATTTCTTTAAATTTGATCCTTTCTACTATGTATGTTCATATGTGTTAGTTGATGATCATTGGCTTCCACTAAGTTCGTAATTTGTTCAAGCGATCATTAGTTCATTTTCTCTGCAATTGAGTAACATAAGACGTTGCAACATCAACGGGTTGAAAATTGGGTCAAAATGGATAGCTTGTTAGTAAAAAGATTTTAGAGGTTCTTATGCATCTGAATAAAATTTGACATACTTTCTGACCCATTTGACCCACTTTTATTTTAGATCATGAATACGTAGTTGATTTAAGAACAAGGTTATAGAACTTGGAACAATTCATACCAGGACATGATTGTCTCTCAGATGTAAACAATGTCAAAAGCAGGCTAGATGCATTTTAATAAACAATAGAGGCAAACATGATTTCGGGACACTAACATTCACAAGAAAGATATTTCGGTTCTCTATCTAAGCCGGCACACTATGTAAGTCATGGAATTCACGCAACATAATTAAGAACAAAATCGAAAAAGAAAGAGAGACTTAAAATCAAAACTCTTATTAACAATGTTTTAAAAAAAACGGGTTTTTAATCGACCCGGTCGACTCACCGGGCACCGGTTTGACCGCCGGGTCAACCCAGTTTTCCATTTAATTTTTTTTCCAACCGAGTCAACCCGGGTTTTTTTTACCCGTTTTTGTGGCCGGGCACCGGTTTGACCGGGTTTGAAAACATTGCTTATTAACATCAAAATTAGAGTCTGAATGTGCATCAGAACAACAAAGCCTATAGTTTGCACAAGACCACAGGCTGCAAACATTGAATTTACTTAAGGAATGCGCCAGGTGCCTTTCAAGCTAAACACTCACATATTCAATCTTTCGTATAATAAAATAGCAAATTGCTAAGAACGGATCAATGAACTTCCATTTGTATGTAAAATATCAAAATCGTTCCTTGTACAAACCAGATAGCATTTTCCCCTTTAACCTATAACTATTTTCTACCACCAATTTCTTTTCTCACAAAACAAAACAAATATGAGGGGTTTAGAAGACAAATAAACAAAAACCCGAAAACCAAAAAGAAACAAAAAGGTGTATTAGATTAGGCAATTGTATAAAAGAAATCTTAAGTGACTTTCTTGCTACCAGAATTTCAAAATCTTGGTCTGATTGCAATTGGGCTCTGAGGTTTTGGTTGTCCTCAAGTAAACGGTCATACTCAAGAAGGAACCCTTCAGATTGTTTCTTCAATGCCATTGCATCGGCTTCTCGTTGCTTGCTTCTTTTGTCTTCTCATCAAGTTCTGACTTGAGATAGGTAATTTTTTCCTTCAAAGTGGTTACTTCACTTTCTAAAGCTTTAACTTCATTTTGGCTTCCATTTTGGCCAGTTTCAATTATCCGGTTTTGTTTCTTGATAGCTTCCATGTTTTTTCTTCTGATACGAAGTTCTCTGATGTAATGGTGAAGTCTGTCTATCATTAGTGCGAGAAACAAGGAGAATCCTGCAGATAATTCAGGCTGATATTTAACGATCATATTCAAAAACTAAATATTACAAGTAAAAGAAAGGCAAAATCAATTCGACCCCTATTGCCTGCCCTGTTGCCGACAGGCAAGAACTTGGTTAAACACAAGTGCAGACGTACATGTAAGGCACACACAACATATCCAGAGCCAGAGTCAGAGATCTTGTACTAAAAAATCCCTATTCATTTAGGATCCACATAGACAAACCATCCTATGAACACGATCTAATACATACAATAAATGATAAAACTGCAACCTTATATGATAACGATCCACCATTTGATGACTATTCAAACTTGCATAACCCCAAGGAACTCAACCAAGGACACCTTGGCTATGTAGACTCTAAACACACGAGCCCAATAAACTACTCTAGAGACTTTTCTACAAAAGTGAGAACATGGCAAATAAGTACATATACTTAACTAAGTTTCAATACAGGATAAGGAACAGAACCTTTAACCATCCCACATAGGGGTGTAAGCAGGCAGTACTGCCAAGCTCGAGCTCGAAACTCGACTCGAGCTCGGTCAGAGCTTTAAATTTCAAGCTTGATCTCGACTCCTCATCTAAAAACTCGGGCTTGAAACTAGACTCGAGCTCGATTATCTCAACATGTCAAGCTCGAACTCAATAAAGAATCGGCATATCAAGCTCGACTCGCTTTTATGCAATTAAGTATCGATGCTCGATAAGGCGTGAAGCCTCACGATCCAAGTAACTTGGAGCTCGAACTCAACTTATTCAAATGGAGTCAATCTCGAGTATTTTACGAGTCGATCTCGAATAGCTCACAAGCTTCTCATCTCATTTACACCCCTAATCCCACATAAAGGTCTAGACTCACAACTTCTTATTCACCTATGCCATTTTGGACCACTATTCGTCAATCGTGACAAACCACCACCAAATGGTAAGGCACCAAAACTCCTCACAAGAGGTCTAGGGTTCAAACCTCACTAATCGGTCACAGGGATCCTATTCTTATGTTGTAATTCTTTGGAGTTAATATAAGTCATTCACCTTTGCACCCAAAAAAAAAGACTCGCTCTGAACACGAATAACTCACCCATTTATTCGTGAATGACCAAATTTCACCTTTTCGAAAATAACTCGCCCGTTTTTTGGCCACAGAGGTTCACCTGCAACGACTCTGGGCTATCCAAAAGTAGTCGCCAGGGATTAGTCGGCTCGAAATGTCGAGTCCGAATCACAGGTATACCAAAAAAAATTCACCTTTTGAAATCCAAACATTCTAATCTCCCACATATACCATAAAACATTTAACACCCTAACCTTATTTTCCCAATTTCAGATTAACTCAGCTAAATCTTGAACCCTAGTTCCCAATCAAGAATCAAAATTCCACACAAATTAACAAACTTTATTCCAAGAAACAAACAACCCTGATCCCAATTCCACATATCAACACTAAATCACCCAAAAAAACAAAATTCAACACCAAAAAAGATCAAAAATTTAAATTTTACCCATAAGAGAAGCTTCAAGAAGATGTCTAGCAGCAAGAATCTGATCAGTAGGACTAACTTCACCCTCTTCATTACTACTCCTACGGATCTTGATGGCACTATAACAGAGTAGACAACATGACAACAAAAATAGTTGATCCAACTGCTTTAACTACAATTGGTGCTTGACCTCTTTTCACCCGATCCAAACCCATTATCACTACCTTTCTTAACGGTGTTTTGAATACGAATATCAAGATCAATGCCATCTCTGTGAATATTAAAGTGAATAGTATTTGAATCATGGTGTTTTTGGATAGGCGTGAGAAACAGGGGATGTCTTTCTGGGTTTCAGAAGAAGTGCTTTGAGGGTTTGTGTACTTTTTTTAATAAGAGTTTTATGTGATGGTTATTGAAGTTATGTTTTTGTACTTGAGGTTTTAAAATATTGAGAGCTTCACCCTACTACTTTTTTATGTTGTTTGTGAAAGTGAGTCTAATATCCTGTTCCTGGATTGAATATGTTGTTGTTGTTGTTTGTCGTAGAGAATTGAAGATCGCAGACCCATGGCCGAATGGGAGGGATCAACCGACCGATCGAAGAAGGACCAAGCGGTCGGTCTTAGTCAATTTTTACTTATTTCGATCTCGATCCGGTTTGTTCCGGTCGGTCGGTCTTACGTAAACCCGACTATTATGCTTTCTTGGATCGGATCTGGATCGATCGGTCTCGATTCGTGTGGTTTTGGCGGTCGGTCCGGTTTGGACCATTGATCACCCCTAGTTTGTGAAAGTCATCTCGAATGTAAGCGGACTAACTAGAGTTCTGGTAGTCATTTAATTTGTGGGGTGTGTTGTGACTTGTGACTGTGAGTGATGTTCTCTGGTCATATCAGTTACACGTTATCATTTTATATTTTCTTCCGTTCTATCAACCTTGTTACATCTTTTTATAATTTTTATTACCCATTCTCTCTTATATACCTTGCGGGAGAAAGATGCCGCATGAGAGTAGTTTTTTTGTTTCGTCGCGAGTTCATGCAAGAAAGCCATGGTTTGTGCTTGTTTTTTTTACCGTCGTAACGTTTAGCCTTGCACAATGAAAATGTTTGTCTATGTAAAAACATTTGGATTAAAAAAAAAATGTGGCTTGTGATTTGTTTATGTTTGTAGTTTGACACTTCATCTAGACTAAATACTAATTTTGATATTAGATTAATATAAGTTAGAGGTCAATTAAGGAAACGTCTTAGACTTGATTTGGACTTGGATATAGGTGTCTTTTACTATTAAACTATTGTCGTTAATCTTTTATAAATCTAATTCACATCCTTAAAAGCATCCTAGACTTTATTTGACTATAGGTGTCCAACCACGTATGTTACGCGTGAACATCTATTTTATGTCGATCATTTTTCATAGAACCAGTTAGTCAAAATCAAACTTTACATGTCATCTATATTGTTGCCTTTACTTAACTTTATAGAATAAAACGATACAAGACAAAAACTTGAAAATTTGACGGAACATTACATTTACACAGGTGTTTAAAAGAAGGTTTAAGTCATAAAATAACAATAAACTTTTTAAATCACGTTTTGATCGTGAATTATAAAAAATATCAATAAATGTAAAAAAAAATCTTAAAGTGTTTCAATGTGCATATTGTCATACTAGAAATACTAACACGTGACATTATTTTAAACGTGACATCACATCAGAATGTACATATTCAAACACTTTATGAAAGTTCGTTGCATTTAATGATATTTTTTATCGTTCACGTACCAATACGTTTTGTGACATAAACCCTTAAAAAAAAAAAAAAAAAAAAAAAAAAAAAATCTTTTAGGTAAACTATGTTGATATATGAATAAAATAGCAAAAAAACTTTTCCTGAAATCACGTTTTGATATATGAATTATGAAAAATGTTTTAATATACATATTTTGATGTATTGACATACCCGAAAAACTGACACATGTAATTATTTTTAACGTGACAGCACATCCGAATTTGCATATCGAAACACTTTATGAAATTCGTTACATTTAAAAATAGTTTTTATAGTTCGCGTACCAAGACGGAATTTTGAAAAAGTCTACCTTTATTTTGTGACCTAAAATACAAGAAAATAATATTATTGAAAAAAAAAAAAAAAAAAAAAAAAAAAAAAACTTTTAGGTAAACTATGTTGATTGTTTGGTGGTTTTGGTAGTTATGAATATGGTGTGTTCATCATTTCCTAAACTCTTTTTGTCGAAACAAGCCTTTATATACTCTAGCTACGTTTCAACTTCAAGTCCTTTAATATATAAGATATACAAATCAAACACTAGTTTAATGGCAATCATGGGTACCATACTTAAAGTTATGGGGTCTCAGAAAATAAACAAATAGTAGTAGAACGTGTGCAAGTGGGGAAGATGACCAAACTTTATTGCATATACAACGTGTGCTGGCTGGTTTGGACCATCACTACACGCAAAGGTGCATCATGGCACTCATTTTCTTGCTTATTTACTTTATCAAAACTAGGAATGATCATTTCGATTCGAATTTCGAAACCGAACCGAAACTGTATCGAAATCATACTGAAACCGTATCGATTTTTTATATACGGTACGGCACCGGGATTACGAAATAAGGTGGAAAAAAAATCGTGATCACTAATTGATGCGAGGACCGTGCCAAATTGGAAAATTCAAAAAAGCGGAAAACCCGATTTCGTGCGGTATCCGAATCTCGTTTGATCTTGCATCGTACCACTAATTTATGCTCGACAAAAATCGATCCACTAATTGATGACGAGATCGATGAGGACCGATCTGGTGCTCATCCCTAATCAAAACTCATATATTCTAGTGTTCTAAACTTATTTTGGGGTGTCTAAGATATAGTGTAAACAATATTATTTTCGACTAGGAGACTAAGAGCATGTTCAATCATAACATTATAACACTAATAACACCGTCCACGTCAGCGCCACATCAGCTTTAACATTTAACATTAACATCCCCAAAAAACACCATCAACAATAACATCCCAATAACATTTCATATTTCAATTTCAACCCCTAAACTAAAACAAACACTTCATTTAAAAACTAAAACAAACACTTCATTAAAATTGAAAACATATTACAATACGAGATTAAAAGAAAAAAAAATTACAACGAAATAAAAAAAACACACTGCAAATAAAACGCTACAACAAATTAAAGGAAATGAGCGAGAATACGATCTCTCGACGAGGTTTTAAGTTATATTTTTGATGATTCGATCTTTTTCGTCATTGATCCACTCCACGACCATTGGATCTTGCCCTTCAAGAGGCGTCATCAAAACTTTATCTCTTCCAACCTTGTTATTGTGAGATATTTTTCCTTTGGGCCCGATACGCCGCTTGATGGTTTCACGTTCAAACGATACTGTTTGCCATAGTTTCGGTGAAATAAGTTGACGAGCTCGTTCCTCCGGTGTTTGCTCCCCAAGACTTGTTGTAGTCGGGATCTTGCTTTCTGGTAGCACGTTTCTTTCCCATGGGCGTGGTTGTTCATCATTACCAAACAAAGCCTCGTTTGTTTGGCTTGGCACATCGCTCGTTAAATCAACCGGTTCCGGCGTGTCTCATTTCTTATAATGACGAAAAACCTCCCAAGCGTCATCGAGACCAAACAGTGCTCCTTTGTTTTCCTCACGATACCATTGCTTTGCCCGTTTCATCACATCCACCTCAATTTCCCTGCTTCGTTGATCTCGTTGCGCACGTATGTCAAGCGTTGAACTTTGTGCATATGCCGTTCAATGTTTTCCATTTGCTTGACATCATGTCCTTGGTGCGCCGTTGAAAGTTGTTTCTATTGAACTCATTTATGACCCGATACCAAAACGTATCTACGGGTTGGCACTTTCTAACTTTCGGATCCTCAAACGGCTATGTAACACCTGCAAGTAATGCTTCCTCTGCTTGAATTCCAAGCGAGAACGACAACCTCCTTTTCATCGAATCAATTGGTTCGGGCTCGGGGTCTTTGGATTTTTTTTTATTTTCGCTTAATACGACCTTTTCCTTTTTTTGGAGAGGCGTGGGTGTGTCGGCAACATCATGTGTTTCGGTTGTGATTGTTGTGATGTTGTGTGAATTGTAGATTTTGAAAGTTGGAGTTTAAGGTGCTTTGTTGGTTTTGTTGTTGCCAATACAGAAATGTTTGATGTTGTTGATACATTTCTTAGCTCGATAAGCCTAGTGGGTTGGGGTTTGAAGATGAACCCGCGTTCGGGTTAGATGATGAACCCGGGCTTGAGGGATTCCACCCACCACCGAGAAGATTGAATAAAGTATCGTCGTTGCCTCCTGTAGGATCGTAAATATTATTGTGTTTGATGATTCGGGTGGCCTTGGATGGTGATTATACAAGTATATCATGTTTTAGAGAGAGAAAGAGTGAGAGGGTGTTCTTGGTAGAGAGTTGCTTTGTAAAAATGAAATGTTAGATTAAGAAGCACCACCCCTTCCAAAGATGGAAGGGGTATTTATAGTTACAAATACTACGTCCTCCTATCGGACTGTGGATCAGGCATACAATGGGTAAAGACCCGTCCTTCCTCCACGGTGTTGCACTAAACTAAACTACGCTAATAACTAACAAACAAACTAACAAATAACGTAACTAACGATATGTCTATGAGCTAACTTATGCTAGATAATATTTGGGGTGACTGATACTTCACAATAGAATTTCTAATTCCTAACAATCTCCCCCTAAGGGAGGTCACCCCATATTTTACATTTCGAATCCTAGCATTCTATTTAATCTTCAGTCTTGAGCTCGTAGACATTAATTCTTCAACATCTGCATCTTTGTGCTTTAGCAGTGATTCTTCAAATTCCGATTATATTGTACTTTGGTGGAGGCCTTTAAGCGATCCACATCTTTGATGATCTTCGAGCTTTCTTTGAGATCATCGACGCGAGAAATCTCGGATCACCCTTTATTGTGTTGCCATCATGTGATGTTGTGACTTTTGGACCAACATGCTCACACTTTGGATCATGACATCTTTCCATCATAGTAGAGGAAGCTTTCTTGGTTCATGATATTTGCGCAGTAGCGAAGCATAGTATAAAAATATCGAGCCAAGTTATGTAGATATGCACCGTTATGATTTCTTCAATTAAGTGTGGATCTTTGTGAGCATGCGGCTTTGGATTGACTTCTCGATTCGATTAGCTTCAACCGTCAAATGTACCGTAAACAACGATTAGCAATAAAACACGAAAGTGTCTTTGATCACTTTCGTTGAATTGAGGTACACGACCCACGGTTCCCGTTGATCGATACAAATCTTGCTGTGATCGGTATAATTCGAAGAATCTCATTGACGAGGTTTCGCAATTGTTCTAGCCGTTCTCAAACCGGAACGTCTCAAAGAAGACAACACGGAGTGAGTGAACCAGCGATTTGAGATTCAGCGATTGATGAGAAATTGATTTGAAAACAATCGCGTATTGCTTGAAGAAAGAGTTTTATGTCTGACGAAGGTTTTATGAGAAAGGTCAATTTTCAATCATAAATACTTTTTGTATTTGAAAAGAATACACATTCGATGTGCTAGAGAAAAGAAGAGATTTGCACATCGAACGGTTTTTCCAAAAGTATTTTTTCAATCAAAGATACTTTTTGTGTTTGAAATATGAATACTCATTCGACGTGCAAGAGAAAAGAAGGTTTGCACATCGAACGGTTTTTCCAAAAGTATTCGTCAATTCATTTCCTGGACCAAGGTTGATTCACGAATGAATCGCCCCATTGTTTCTATTCAGTTGTCACAAGCTTGATCTTTTGCAAGATCTCACATGTCACCCACCAAGAGCTTGTTTGATGTTGGCTCTAGAAGGATTTCCATCTTTATCGTGAATATTTTCATATCACTCGGATGTTCTGGCAATACCATAAGGATAATGCGTAGGACTCTTAATATATGTATACTTACTTTCCACATTGTGTGAAACAGCAAGTCTTCATGAATTTTGTGTCCTAATGAGATATTGTGGATGATCTCTTGGCTTTAGACTCAATTGTGCACATTTGGTTCCTATGCCGAAGACTAGGGAGAGGGTCTCCTTCTTCAATATCAACAATCTCTAAGAGAAAGTCGATAGATTATGTCGGTTCCCCGTGAGAATAAAACAAGCCCTTTTAAGAGGAACTTGAGTAGCTTGGGAAGTTAGGTGTAGTGCGTCATTGGGTCCACGATGTCTTGTCTTCAATACCAGTGTTACCTTAGTAGACACCAGTAGTATATGTATTGAACCCGGTTTCTGCCCTAAGGTTGAATAATAGGAGGGCTATTTATTTTCACCCTTTTCTCATTCAATTCTTTTTCATTCTTCAACCCTTGATTGCTTACGAGACTTCACAACTAGAACCTTGTTGGGTTAATTCGATTCTAGCTCTTTCTCGATCCGCACTCTTCCCATATCTCACTTTTCTCCTTTTTTCATCATACCTAAGGACTCTACACTATCTAGTGGATTGTCTATGGGTAGATCCCTCCAGCTCTGGCGGGATCGTGGGAACGAATACCTAACCTAACCATCCTTATAACACCATGCATAAAGTAAATTGGTCGGTCTTTTGGTATTGTTCATTCCTTCTCGAAACCAATTGAAAAATCATTTGGAAAAACAATTAAGGTACTTGTGATATAATATCAAAGCATTTTGTACCTTAATTGTTTTGATCATTTAGAAATGCTCCCCCTCAACATGTGCATATGATTTGTAAATTGTTTAGCACATGGAGGCAAGAGTTCTTTGAAACAATTTCTTGATCAAAATTTCCTTAGAAAAAGCCTTTTGATTTTCATGGTAAATTCTCCCCCTCAATATGTGCATAGGATATTTGAAATCATTTTATCACATAGAGGAAAGAGTTCTTTTGAAGCACATCCATGATCACAAAAGCTATTAAGAAACCTTTAGAAAATCAATCAAGGTACTTTATGTTGAAACATATAAATCTTTGTACCCTGAAAGTTTATTTTCTTTTGAAATGCTCCCCTCAATATGTGCTTCGAGATTGAAAGCGTTTAGCACATATGGGAGAGCGAAGCACACTTGAATCAAAACGATCACCTTTTATCAAATTTCATTATTAAATCACAAATTCTCCCCGATCAAAATATTAAACCCTTTGAGATTTTGGATTCCAAGTGATTTAATAAGGTTTAGAAAACATGGGAGAATATGTGCCTTGTTTAAATACTCATCTTGTTTTTGGATAAATGCTCCCCCTCAGCATGTGCATTATGTATAAGAAATTGTTTGGCACATGGAGGCAGGAGTGCCTTTAAAGGACTAAAACCAATTCCATTTAAACAAATTTGAGATTTAAATCACGATCTCTCTCCCGATCAAAAATTTCAAACCTTTTGAGATTTGTGATCCCAATTGATTTAAATCATTTAAAAGATTTTGGGGAAAGACGTGGCTAGATTTAATATTGAAAAATGATTGATACGGATTAATTATAGACATTAAAGATTGTTAGTGTCAGGTATGATAGTTTTTAAGAGATCTTTAGGTAAAATAAAACAATTTCACAATCAAACAAGAACAGAAAAAAATTTCATTTTGTAAGATCTTTGAGTTTTAAAGAAAATCATACCATGACATAACATTAAATCTTTAGATCACCACTTTATGTTGTACAAACCGGACTTTTATGAAGAAATATCAATTGAAAATATTTTATTTTAAATCACTCTCCCCCTCAATCGATGACCGTAGTCGATGATTGAGTGACTTAAGTTTTGATAAAATGAAATCCGGTGATTTTCAAAATTTAGTCCAATTTATTTTCAAAACCAATATTTTTCCATTTTTTAAAACAATATTATTTTAAAAATTGTTTAAGAAAATGGTATCATCACTATTTATCCTGCACAAAGATACGTTAGGTAGTTGAGTTGCTTTTGTTGTTGTTGCTGAGGGTTGGAAGAAAACCATTTGCTGATGCAGTGAGACTTCTTACGTTGCATTTTTTCATGCCAACTGAGGTCAAATTAAGCTCCGTTTCTTCATCTAATTGAAGAAAATCATCTGCTGATGTAGTGAGACCTCTTACCTTGCATTTTTTCATGCCAACTCTCCATAGAAGTCCAATTACGCTTCGTTTCTTCATTTGTCAACCCAATATATAGTTACCATTTCCTTTCGGCATCCAATCATCAATTGTGGGATCCAGATCGGGAACATTCTTATATACCAATATACCTGCATACGTTAGTGGACACAAACAGATATATGGTGGTCGACATCACCCAAACAGCAATCGACTAATAACAATCAATTCAACATATCAATCATATCATATACAGCATGGGATTATGTGTTCATCAAACTCTAATCATCTAAACCTAACAATCATATCCTAGGCACCTAGTCCTTCAACGTAGGTTAACATCATTTTTCAGTTAAGCATTTAGGATAATTAAGAAAGCCCGTTAGATGATATAGATTTGAAAACATTCTCCCCCTCAATCAATGACTTACTTTTATAAAAGATTTAAACATGTTGAAGTCATTGATTGGGTTTTGCAATTTTAACAAAATTCTGAATCTGATTGATTTTTAAGCAACTTATTAACCACCATTGTGTTAAAACAAATATTTTTCTGAAGAATTTTTAGAAGGAAAAATATTTGAGTAGGAACTTGATCCTTGACATACTTTCCTCATTTGTTTTAGGATAAGTTGATGAGTGTCTAATACTCATCATTTTTTGTCTTGTTAAAATGCCAAAACATCCGAAAACACTGAAACGCATTAAAATGATAAAATATCACAAACAAGTGTTTTATGTGTTTTAAATGCAAAAACATCAAAAACGGTGAAAACGTATCAAGTTTGCCTAATTGGCGCTTTAGTCCCCAAGTTACAAAAGTTGTCAAATCTAGTCCCTGGTAATTCAAAAACTTGTAAAATATCATTAAAGGTCCTTGGGATTCACAAGTTGTTCAAAATAATCCTTTGAAGTTAAAAATCATAAATTTACAACTTTGGTCCCTCAACTTTGCAAAAGTGTCAAAATTAGTCCCTAAGGTTTTAAAAATAAGAAAATAATCAAAATAAACCTTGTACTATTTATAAATGACAAGAATGGTCCTTATGATAAACTTTGGAGAAAATTACATGTTTGGTCCCTAGAGTTTCAAACTTGGCAGTTTTGGTCCCTGGTTTATAAAAATGGAAATTATCAAATAAGGTCCTTGTACTATTCACATATGGCAGGAATGATCCTTGTGAGAGCTTTGTAAACTTGTCAAAGTCAGTCCTTGAAGAATTGGCAAATTACACCTTTGGTCCTTGTTGTTAGCTACAAACCAAACCGGATCCTATTTATAATACAAAGCCCAAATCAAACCCAATTACCATGACCCGGCCAAACTTTTAAATTCAAAAAGAAAAGAAACCGCTACCATTGTAGCAGCTTCTCTCCCACCCCTGTATACACCAAAACCAGTGGTTTTTACCACTGGTTTTCACCTTTCCACCTCACCCCTTCCACCTTTACACCTGTTACCCTCTCCCCTTCCACCTCCACTATCAACCAAGCTTCATTAATTGAAAAAACCAACTCATTGAAAATTGGCGCCAAAATCGCCAAATGGCAAATCGATGATCCGCTCAATCCGATGGTCAAGATGTGTGGGATTAGTTCAGAGGTCGACAAGGGATGTTTCAAGTCAATAAATAAAGAAAAAGAAGCAGAGGAGCAGAACAAGTAGTGTAGTTTAGTTTAGTTTAATGTCGTTTTAGTTAATTTCAGAGTTCCAGTGTTTGTTTAAACTTTAAAGTCTTGTATTAAGTGATCCTAGTGTACTATAAATCCTTTTCAGTGTTTAATTTCAAGTTTTAATATCATTTTCAGTTTATGCATAATTCCCTTGTTTAAATTCCAAAAAAATTCTCAAAGGTTGTTAAAAGTTGTTGTTACTGATTCTTAAGCTCTTATAAGCTCATGACAAAGCTTATAAACTCTTAGAATCCTTAAGAAAACAGTTTTACTTAATAAATCCAAAATCACCAAAAATACCTATAAATTAGTGGAAAATAAAAATCATATGGAGAAATGATCAAGACAATGATGCAGTGTTGATTTTGGAATGCTTGTTGGTTTAGAGCTTTTGGGAAGCAATAGGGTGTGATATCAATCATCGGTTCTGTTTTGTTCTTAAACTCAATTTGTAAGGTATCTCTTTGAAATTTGCAATATATAGTGTAAGTGTTTAAAAGTTGTTAATTTTAGTTTTACTCTGTCTAATTATAGTTATTATAAGGTATGAAACACTCTCTTGATAAAATACTTGTTTTAGTATAAAAGCTTCAAAACTGTCATATTAAGGGTGTTTGGATTGTGCTTATAAGCTATGTTAGAAGTTATTTGTAGCATTGTTCTAGTTTGATACATGTCTATCTAGTTCTTAATAGTTCAATTCGAGCTTAAAACCAATCCTCTTTAGTTAAAAAGTCAAAATGATGTATAATCTCATAATATAGTTAATCGTTAAGGTTTTAAATAGCAAAACTCACCATAGTAGCTTAAAACTTAGTACCATAGCTTAATTTAATCTTTTCTAGCTTATTATAACTTAGTCGGTCATTAAAATCAAACCAAAGTTCAAGAAAGTCAAATATCCATACATTTTCAAAAGTCAAAATAGAAAAAGCAGGTTTTGCAAATCTTTCTTGATCTTTCATGGATTCATTTGAGGTTTTAATCAAGTGATACTTTGGGATGTCCAAGTTCAGTTGGTCTATTTTACTAATCTCTGTTTTGTTTTCCATTTCTCAAGCTCTAATAAGCTTTAAATCAGCTTCCAATAAGGCATGATATGCCCTGCACACACTCAGCATTCACTGAGTGTGCACAGGCACATCTTGCAGCCCTCTCACAAGCTTAATTCAAGCTTGTGAGGAGCTGGTTTTTGGTCCTTGTGTAGTTAGCCAGGTCTACTTTAAGTCCATATATCTGTTTTTCCATTTAGCTTAATTACTTAGCTTGTGCAAGTGCTTAAAGGTGCCTCCTTAATCACTGTTTTGCTTAAATAAGCCAATAAGCTCAAAACCAACTTAAGCTTCTTTAGTGATCTAAATTACTGTTAAATGGTTAAGATAGGTTTAATATAGCAGTATTTAGCTTCTGTGTTCAGCTGGTACTCTGTGGTGGCCTTGTGCTTATTTTGAAGTGCTTATTTATAAGCTAATCCACAACAGTTGCTTTTTCCTCCACATAAGCATATGTTTTTATATTTTTTATAAGCTTAGAATAATATTTTAACATTTTCCTGAATTTTTCAGATTTTTCCATCACTGTTTTCTATTTTTCCTTATTTAAACTAGTTTTTAATCCTTTTTAAATAGCCTTTAATACAAATAAATAAGAAAAAGCTTTAAAAAAATATGTTTTCAATTTTCCTAGATTAAGATAAATATAAAAAGCCTAAAAAGTATTTTTCCATAATTTTCTTGGTTTAAATAGTATTTTTTAGCATTTTAATTAGTTTTAAATAGTTTTAAATTAATAATAAATACATATAAAGTCTAAAAAATATATTTTCAGTTTTAAAATAAGTTTTATCATATTTTAGATTTTCTAAGTTATAATTTCATTTTCTAGGTTAATTTTGTATTTTCTTATATTTTAGTGCATTTTAAATACTTAATAAATAGTTTTTAATTAATAATAATTAAATAAATAGTTGTAAAAATAATTTTATTTTTCTAATAATTTTGTTTTATTATTATGATTGTAAAAATGTCATTTTCATATTTGTAGGCCTTTTATTTCTTTAAAACTCACGTTTTATTTTGTACGTTTACATAATTTTATTTAAACGTACGTTTTAGGTTTTAAACGTTCATCACTTTAAAAATAGTGATAGCGTTTATTTAATATATTTTAACTTTTTAATCTCTTTTAATTTGCATTTAAGTCGCTGTAATTTGTAAATCTTTTCTTTAGGTAATTATCCATCGAAATCCTTACTGATCACTATCCTAAGTGATCATTCTATCATCTGAAGTTGTTTAACACCAATTCATCCTCCGTGGGACTTAACGACCCAGGAATACACTATATTCCTCTGATCTTAAATTGCATTGGTGTGTGAGCTGTTTTGAGTTTCTTACGGTTGGTCATTCACAAGTGGCTAGCTTGTGTAATTAAACTTGTTGCTTAGCACCGATCAAATTTTACGCCTTGTTGCGGGAGGTCAGAAGCGTGTTTTAAGCATTTCGGACCCGTACTTGCACATATACCATCGTTTGTAAGCAGTTTTACGTAAAATTTTCAAAATCAAAAGTTCATTAACACTTTTCCTAAAGTGTTAACAACACCAAAAATATTTTCATTCTTTGTTTTATGGCATGTTTTCAAAAATCCAAAAATATTCATCTTTAACCTCTTACCCTTTTTGATTCTTTATCCCTTTACCCTCTATCCATTTGATTCTAAACTTCTTCTATTCTCATGGAATCTCTCGACTACGACGAAATCTGGAGCAGTTGAAAAATTTCTATTTTATCACAAATGTCAAGAATTCGTGTGGTTCGTGATGATCCATTGATTCTGCGTAGGGAAATAGAGCGAGAAACCGAGGTGACAAAGGACCGGTACTTCCATCGATAATGGAGGTGCTAAATCGTCCAACCTACGGTTATCCAAAGATCTAATCCTCAATTGCTCTAAGCCGTCTAAAATTGATCCTACACTTTCACGATTTACGGTTAAAAGCAAACATGCGAAATTTAGACCGGTGACTAGCAAGAATGACTTGCCTAATCTTCACGTTTCTCAAGAACCGAACCGAGACCATAACGGAAGTGGTGGAAATTGCTAGCTCTCGAGCACACCACTTGTCCCACCTCCGGATTTTTCAAAATGTTCTTTGAGTCTTGATAGTCATTGAGATCACCATGTTGGTTTTGTTGATTCTTTGAATGAACTGATTCCTTCTCATAACTCTCAAATATAATCGTTTATTCCTTGTGTCGGTTGTGGTGAGCCTCTTTTTGGTTCACCACGTCACTGAGTATGCGTGTATCTGGTGTGGTAATGATATTCGAACGGAGTTGTTTGTTTTGTGGTTCGAGGAACTCATTTGATTATGATCCTAATCCAAACTCATTTAACGACCCTCAAATTTTTCCAATTACCCACCACAGCCCGACTTATCTTCATATAATCAACAATCTTCTTTGTGAATTTTGTGGAGGTCCTCACCAAGGATTTGAGTGTCAACCCGAAACACGTTTGTTTATGAACAGTTTTCGGTGATGCTCGAACTTTGGTTATGACCAATATCCATATGATTCACCAATCCGGGCTCAACAGTTTCTTGTTGTGAACTGTGGAGGTCCCCATTTCACTCGATTGTCAAACAGGAATCCATTTCCTTGTAACAATTACGACTATCCATATCACGACCAATCTCCACGGTGCAAATGACTCAAACTCCTCGGCAAACTCAACAAGACACTTATCTAGAGCTTACGAGTCGGTAAAAGAACCGAGGAGTTGAGTAAGACGACATTTCATAATGTTCCGCTTTTTCTTGTGTATATTGTGGGGTCCTCATGATGATTATCAATGTCAACCTTCGGTTTGACAAATCTCCACTCCCACAATGTCCCATCATTCAAAATTCACATGAGAAATCCATGGAAGAATTGCTAGGTGAAAGCGGTGCTAAAATAAATTCCCAAATTGCCTTTGAAAAATCATTGGGAATCAATTGCAAAGAAAAGCGAGATCTAGCTCTCAATTTCGTTTTATTCACGATGACGGTGATGATGGAGATACACTGAAGATTCATCAAGTTCATCGGTGGATATTCCAGCGGTTGAGATTCATTCTCATATAAGCGCCATCACACCCAAGCTCACGATAACGCTACACGCGTCGTTCGGGGTCAAGGAAACTTCCTTTTCTTCGAGCAAGTTTTATAACACCCTAGGCGGTGAACCTAATCGTTGTAG
>CM040243.1:3050799-3104181 GCA_022545495.1 Chrysanthemum lavandulifolium | reverse complement strand
CATACCGCTAGGTGCAGTAGTGAGGATCACTGTGGTCGGTATTGATTGTGGTTTACAAAGCTACGGGAGCTTGGTAAAAGGAAGCATCGGTTGCTTGACAATCATAATACGCGTGTGGACCACTACAAGTTTCACACACCTTGTTTACGGCTTTGGTTGGTTCGGGCTTATGAATTTCGCTTTTGATTTCCTTTACCTCTTTTATCATACAATGGATGATGTCCGTTAGAGCGACTATCGGAGCTGCTAATTCGAAGAGTTACCGGATGAAGAAGCGAGTGTTGAACATTGACTTTGTTGCGAGAAAAAGGAACTTTGATTTACTCTCGCAAATTTCAAGCACATCTTTAGGTTTACGATTCAAGATATTGCCACCGCGGATGCGTTCAAAGAATCTTGATCATTACCGTTCAACCCATTGTAAAAGATATTAACTTGTTGAGCTCCGTGAATTCATGATGGGGCATTTCACGAGGAGATCTTTGAATCTCTCCCATGCCTCTCCAAAATTTTCATCGAAATTTTGACGAAATCCGAAATTTCATTTTAAGATTAGTCGTCTTTGATGGAGGAAAGAAATAGTTGACAAACTTTTGAACAAGATCCTCCCAAGTTTCGATGGATCGAGGGGTTCTTTTCGGCCAAATCTGGCTGCCCCGCAAGTGAGCGGAAATAGCATCAATTTGATCACTGTTGTGGCACATCTTTGTAATTGAGAGTTGATGTCAAATGGTTGAACCAACGGATGTGTGCATCGGGTCTTCTCGATCGACCAGCGGAATTGATTCGTAGACACAAGTTGGATTAAATGTGTCTTCAATTGAGTGATCGAATTGATTACCGGTAAAACAATGGCATCTCCATAACCCTCGGTGGGTGCTTGGAGCATTTCCGCCATAATACGTTAAATACGCCATTTTGTTGATTGAAATAGTACGAATCTCGGGTTCGACTATTTGGGCGACACGTCTACGAGAACGTCTTCTAGGAATTTCGCTAGATCACGCAAAGGACTCAATGATCTAGAAGAGCGAGTGCGCATGCACTAGAGTTAACTCTAAGGAATCTCGAGTTAAGAAGAGAAATGGGAATTATGAAAATCTTTCGGATGAGAATGAGAATTATGAAGGCGTTTTATAAAAATCGGTGAGAAGAATCTTTATGGGTTTTACGGTTACGAAACGTCGATATCACAACAAAATCAATTAACACAAAATCGAGGCAAAACAACGATGAACTTAACCAATAATCCAAGATGAATGGCTTCTTTGAAAAGGTACACCAATCACAATGGACACAAAGGCAAGTTTTATATCTTTTGTTCGGGAACTTATTATGGTCGCACCCCAGTTAGGTAGTGCCTTCGCCTTGGTTTTCGGTGGTAATCTTTTAAGTTGTTTATTATTAAGAAAGCGAGCGAATCTTTTTGTATTTTTATTTACGATACATATATAGAAACAAAAGAAAATATTTTTGTGTTTTATCGTTTTGCTTGTTTTGGGTTTTGGATTTTTAGAAGAAAATATGGATATATATATATACAAAGATGGATGATATAAACAAAGAGTGAGGATTCAAACAACTAATGCGCTAAAACGGAGATAAATCAAGACACTGACTCCGGGCGCCTAAAATTTGATCACAAGAAACAATCAAGTTCTCTCACGCATGGCGTAAGAAAACCTAAAACGACTTAAGCACGTAATCAATAAAGATCAGAGGAGTATAGAGTCTCCCGGTCGTTATGTCCCAAATGAGTTGTGCGGTGGATCAATCAGCGTCTAGTGATCGAAGTTTGAGCGAAAAGGATTATGAGATATGATATTAACTACGGAAAAGCCAACAAATTAAAAGCCTTAAATGCAAATTAAAGAAAATTAAAAGATAAAACCTATTAAATAAACGCTATCACTATATTTAAAGTGATGAACGTTTAAAACCTAAAACGTACGTTTAAATTAAAAATAACGTAAACGTACAAAATAAAAAGTGAAATCTAAAAAATAAAAGTCCTAAAAATATGAAAAATACATTTTTACAATCCTAATGATAAAAGAAAATTTTTAGAAAAAGAAAATGATTTTTACAACTATTTAATTAATTATTATTAATTAAAAACTATTTTTAACTATTAAATAATACTCTAAAATAAAAGAAAATATGAAATAAGACTAGAAAAATAAAATTAAAACTTAGAAAAATCTAAAATATGATAAAACTAATTTTAAAACTGAAAATATATTTTTGGACTTTTATATATTTATTATTAATTTAAAACTATTTAAAACTAAATAAAATGCTAGAAAATACAAATTTAACTAAGAAAATCTAGAAAAATACTTTTTGTCTTTTATATTTATCTAAACTTAATAAAATTGAAAAATTATTTTTTTTTGAACCTTTTTCTAATTTTTTGTATTAAAAGCTATTTAAAAATGCTTAAAAACTAAATAAAATGCAGAAAAATACCAAACAAGCTAGGAAAAATCTGAAAAATTCAGGAAATGCTTAAAATAATATTAGGAAGCTAAGAAAAATGAGAAAACAAGTGCTTATGTGGAGGATTATGAATCTGCTAAGGAAGTGCTTATGGAAATAAGCACTTGATAAGCCAAAAGCTCACCAAAAGCTACCAAACTAGAACACAAGCTGCAATAAGCTAATCTAACTAAAATGAAATGAGTTTTAACAAGCTAGACCAACAGAATCACAATTTAAGACAGATTTGATTTATGAGCTTAAAGCTAAAAAGGCAGTTCTGGGTACTATCTTTAAGCACAAGCACAGGCTTCAAATTAAGCTCAAAATGAAAACTACCACTTGGAACCTGGAAAGGACCTAGGTGAGACCAAGTGTACCAAAGATCAGGCCCTGATAAGCTCTTTTGAGCCACAATGCACAAAATTGCACAATCTTGAGAAAAGCTCGATGATAAGCGACAATGGCAGAGGCACTTTTGTCTAAAAGAGTAGCTTGTTTGGAGCTTGTATAAAATTTGTAAAATTCAACTAAAATGGCAATAAGTAACCAGACCAGATGAAGTTTCTAAAACAACAAATTTCACTGATTAAGACCCAAAAATGAATCTTAGAAAAATCCTTGTAATTGGGGTCAAAACAGATATGTCACTTTTGACTTTTGAACAAGAATTCACATTTTGACCAAAATGGATTTTGAATCAAATTTAAGGACTGAACTTGGTTATTTATGATGAAATGAAGTTACAACAAGCTTTGTTAATGACTTTTAAACACAAAATAGTTGATTTGCTCTTTAAACATCCAACAGTAAACCTGTTGGATGCAAATGATATAGATGTTGACTTTGGGGGTATTCAGACCCAAGGTTTTTGACAGATTTTGGCTTAAATAAACACAATAGACATGGTCTAACAGAAATCAATCACCACATGCACCTAAATGACAGTTAAATTACTTGAGCCAAACACCCCTATACCAACTGTTTGTGAATCAAAAATCATCCAGACACTTCTCAAACTTGAATCAATGATCAAAATACATGCACTTATCCTAATTACAACTTTTAAAACAGAAATGAACAAACTTTAACTACAGATATTGAGTATGCATAAAAACTTGAAGATGACTTACAAAAGTCCTTAGCTGCTATAGCTTGCAACCATAAACCAAGGTACCTCTAACCTATCCAAAACCCCTAACCTAGCTCATTATCAACCCAATTCACCACTGCATCAATCCACTTCCATCTGCATTTCCATTTTAGCCAAAATCACCCTTGTTTGACTTTTGTTGACCAAGTTTCAAAAGTAATGGAAACTTGAATTTGAGCTTGTACAATGCTTTCACAAGCTCATTTAAGCTTATTAGACTAGAGAATAGAGCTAGTTGAAGCTTTTGTTTTAGAGTTTGAAATGGAAAAATTCAACAGTAAAGCATAAATGTCAAATTGGATAAAAACTTAGAACCACTGATTATAACTTGATAATACTACAATTTTAACTTGAGTTTAACATTTGTGAACAAGAAATTACAAATTTTAATTTAAACTAATACATTGATAAGACAAACGACAATAAGAAATTTTAAGCTAAAAATTCTACTCCCTTGCTAGCTTCTCTTTTCTTCCTTTTATACCCAAGTACTTTCTCTCACCACTCTGATTGTTTCCCACTTCTTTCTCAGCCCTTGGATAGCTTTTAATTCATCTTGGCCATTCAATTGAGTTTTGGCGCCAAAACTCTTATCTGCCAGTTGGGGAAGAGTGAGGAAGGGGAAGGAACATTAAATGCAGTTTGGAGGTTAGTTGTAGGTGGGGGAACAAGGAAAAGTGGATGAGAGGGGGGGGGAATGGGGTATTGCTGAGTTTCAGGGAAGCAGTTGAGGTGGTGACTTTTTGGCGGGCAAGTGGTTTTTGACCAGAATTGACCAACAAGTATTAATAATGGGGGGTTCACAATTCAGTTGACAGGGGTCAAAGGTGGGCAAGGGTCCAAAATGGGTGTTATAAGGGTTTTAAACTCCAAGGGCCTTTGTTGTAAAATCTGAAACTTGAGGGGCCTAAGCTGCCAATTCAACAAAGTTTCTTCCAAGGACTAAAAATGACAAGTTCCAAAAGTATAAGGACTAAAGTTGACATTTTGCCATTTTCCAGGGACTAATTCCGCCAATTTTGAAACTTAAAGGACCAATTTGTAATTTTCTCAAAACTTTTTACATTTTTCACCAAAGGACTAAATTTGACAACTTTTGATTTTAAAAGGACCTTTGGTGACTTTTGCTTTTGAAATTATGGCTCAGGGACTATTTTTGACAATTTTTGAAACTTGGGGGATTAAAACTGCCAATTTTGCAAACTTGATACATTTTCATCGATTTTGATATTTTTGAATTTAAAACACATAAAACAACGATTTGTGATATTTTGATCATTTTGATGTGTTTAGAGTGTTTTCGGATGAATTTGCGTTTATTTTGTACAAAATGATGAGTATTTAGACACTCATCACTAGGTATCTTTAAAATAAGTTTAAATAATTTAACTTAACTTTATTTGTGGTTTAGAGTTTAAATGTTTTAAAGTTAGTTTTACATAGGCTCATTTTACCTCTCCACGAATGATGTAGTGACATGTGGTGTTTATTTTAACGACCATTACTTGGTCGCTAGGCGTGTCGTTTGCCTAGACGCGTTTGTCAGGCGCGATCTACCCAAGCATAGCCTAAGAAAGTGTTTCCTAGGCCTATCGCCGAATCTTAGCCTTGGTGGGGCTCGTGTTAGGCTTGGTATGATATGTATGAGCCTTAGCCAGTTGGGTTGAAGCTCCTATACACTATTACAATTTAATGTTCAATATTTTACTTTAACTCGTTTATGTTCATTTGTTCATTTTTAGCTCGAAACACCATGGCTGAGCAACGGTCAAATTCAAACGAACCAAAAATCGATTTTGAGGAAAACGTGAACCGAGAACTGTACCGAAGTTAACATAGCAAAACCGAACCAAAGTTAACCTAGCGGGATTCAGTTCCGTTCGACCTGGTTAGGCTGGGTTTATCGGTTCTATTTGATTTTCGGTTGATTTTGCTAACAACACTACCCTAAACTTATTTAATTTAAGATTAAATGTTTTTATAAAAAACAAAGATGTGTTAAATTTATCTCTAATTTTTTACATGTACCGTACTTAAGTTTTGGCTTAAAAAAAAATTCCCTCTCAAGTTTTAACAAGCCCCCGCCTACTTTTTCCCCAAATAAAATTGTCCCTCCTCCGATCTTTATCTGTTAGAGTATCTCAGATCTAAAATACTCTTCATAGTATTTTCTCTCCAAAATAATTTTCTTTCATCTCTCTAACATCCTCTCTCATCTCTGTGGTCAATCGACAACCATCACTAGTCACCACCCACCAGTCGTCGGTCCCGCCATCGACACCAATTTCAAGTTCATTTATCCATAAATTAGGTACTTTATTGTACTCAGGGAATCGATTTGAAGTATCCATGTGTTAACTTTTGTAATTTTTGATTATAAATTAGGGTTTATGTGACCCCAAATTTATATAAGTGGGAACATTAGTTTTATCATATAACATGACTTTTTGTTGATTATATGAATGTTTATTTGTTACAGAGACATATATTAATCTTATCACTGAAGATGTGATTTTTTAAATAACTAATGTGATTTTAGAATAACACCCCATATATTATTTTAAGTTACATATGTTGTTACTTGTTTATATATGTGTGTATTTGTTACAGATACATATGCTGATGTTAACTTTCTTAGGATATTACTACTTTGATTGACTTCATAAGTCAATACACAATTTATGATATCTACTTTTTGTTGTTTATATGTATGTGTATTTGTTACTAATGATGACCTGTTTGTTCACTAGACCACCACTTGGGTGCAAAAATGAGTTGCAGTATACAGAACATATAGTATCTTTACCAAAATGAGTTGCAGTATGATTGAGATTGATATCCAAGATTATAACCATCCACACACCACAATATTGCCACATTTAGTCAGGCATACATTTAGGCCTCTCAATCATTTATATGTACAATTAAGCGTATAATAGTGTCACTTTGTTATTTAAACCAAATTACAACTATGTAACATATTGGATTTCATAAACACACTTAACCATAAGATCAAATAGGCGTACAAAGAGTTCTAGAGAGAAATTTAGAGGTTTAGGAACTTTAGTGAGAGAAAGAAAAGTCTTATTATGAGCTCCAACTCTACCTTGGGAGGTAGAGAGTATTTATAGTCATTACATAAAACGCCACCCATCGGGCATGGATCGGGCATCTGGTAGGTAAAGACCCGTCCGTCCTCCACGGTGTTACTTAAACTATATACTACTTAACTTATAATAATCTACGACTACGAGCTTTCTAACAATTACATATACTTGAGGTGACCGTCTCTTTAATACATGGATTTACTAAATCCTAACAATCTCCCCAAGGAGGTCACCTCAAGATCACCTCAAACATACATTGAATACAAAAGATTTTACATAAAGATTGTTCTTGCATTCTTGTTACTATTCTTTGCTCAAGAAGCCCGTAGTCATTGATTCTTCATTGATGCATGTTTGGATAGCCCAAGTGGAGGTCTTTATCGATCCACGTGATGATGAGTTTTGAGCTAGCTTTAAGATCATCGCAATAATACATCTCTAACTCTTCCATTGTGGTCTTGTGATGATGGACCGACATGCTCTGCTAACGGATCATGATATATTCTCATCGAGTAGCGGAAGTTTTGTTGATTCATGATATTGGCGGCGTAGCGAAGCATGGAGTGAAAATATCGAGTCATTGATGCACTAATCATGATTTCTTCGAGATGAATGTGTTGAGTGAGCATGCGGCTATGGATTGACCGCATCATTCGATCACCGCAAGCGAGGGGCGACTGCATAAAACATTTAGCACTAAAGCGCACGAAAGTGTCTTTGGTCACTTCGTTGAATTGAGGTACACGCCCACGGTTCCCGTTGATCGATACAAGTATTGCTGTGATCGTATATTTCAAGAATTTCCTTGACAGGGGTTTCGCAATGCTCTAGTCGTTCTCAAACCGAACGTCTCAAAGAAGACAACACGGAGTGAGTGAACCAATAATAGAGATTCACCGATTGATGAAAAGAGATTTGAAAACAATCGTGTATTGCTCAATAGAAATTGTTTTGCAATACAACGAAGGTTTTAATGAAAATCAATTATCAATCATAAACACCTTTGATTTGAAATACTCCAACACGGTCGATGTGCTAAAGAAAAGAGTTTTAAGCACAATGACCGGTTTTCAAAGGTATCCGTCAATCCATAACTCGAACTGAGATTGATTCAAAAGATTGAATCGGCCCATTGTTTCATTCGGTTGTCACATGGTTGATCTATAGAATAGATCTCACATGCCACCTACCGTGAGCTTGTTTGATGTTGGCTCGAGGCTTTCCATCTTCATTGTGAATATGTATGCATATCACTCGGATGTTCCGCAATACCACAAGGATAATGAGTAGGACTTAAGATATAATCTCTCTTTCCACATTGTGTGAAACAGAGTCTTCATTGAAAGTGTCCTTAGGAGATTTATTGATGATCTCGTGGCTCTAGACTCAATTTGTGCATATTTGGATCCCGTGTTGAGACTAGGGAGAGGTCTCCTTCTTCAATATCAACAATCTCTAAGAGAAAGTCGATAGATTATGTTGGTTCCCGTGAGAATGAAACAAGACCTTTTAAGAGGAACTTGAGTGGTTTGGGAAGTTGAAGTGCAAGCGTCACCGGGTCCATGACGTCTTGTCTTCAATACCGATGTTACCTTGGTAACCACCGGTAGCTTATGAATTGAACCCGTATCCGCCCTAAGGTTGAATAATTGGAGGGCTATTTGTTTTCACCCTTTTCTCATTCAATTCTTTTCATTCTTCAACCCCTTCATTGCTTACCGAGACTTCATAGCTAGAACCTTGTTGGGTTTATTCAAGTACTAGCTCGACTCGATCCGCACTCTTCACATATCTCATTTTCTCCTTTTTCAATATACCTAAGGACTTCTACACTATCTAGTGGATTGTCCCTGGTAGATCCCTCCGGTTCGGGCGGATCATGGAACAAATACCTAACCTTATCATCCTTATATCACCATACATAAAGTAAAGTTGGTCGGTCTATTTGGTATTGTTCATCCGCCATTGGAACCAATTGAAAACCATTTGAAAATCAATCCAGATACTTGTGATATATTATCAAAGCATTTTGTACCGAATTGTTTTGATATTTTTAGAACAAGAGCTTCCCTCAACATGTGCTTCATATATTTGAAATTGTTTTAGCACACAGAGGAAAGAGGAAGAATTAACTTCTTTGATTTCCATTTTCTAAAAGATATCAACAACACTTCCTTGATCAAAACAGGTAGATAAAGCATATAAGGGAAGGATGAGGTTTTCATAAACTTGCTCCCCCTTAATATGTGCCTTGAGGTTTGAAAGAGTTTTGCACATACAAGATCGTTTGGCACATGTGGGAAGGAGAGCTTGTACATCCTTATAAAACCATTTACCGAATTATCAGATTAAATACAATTTAAATCACAAATTCTCCCCCGATCACAATTATCAAATCATTTGATATTTGTGATCTCTGTAGATTTAAATTGATTTTGAAGGATTTTAAGGAGAATTGTGACTTGATTATGAAAGCGTTTTATCTGATAAGGATCGGATTTTAAGACTTTAAACTCCATTGAATAAACATGCATGATTATCTTTTGAAAACAATTGTATGACAAATAACTTTTGATTTAATTGAAATCATTCTCCCTCAATCAATGACATAAATTGTTGATTGAGAGATAGATATTTTGACAAACATTCAAGTCCAGATGATTATCAAAAATAGAGTCCGAGTTATTTTTCAAAACAACTAGTTTTCATTAGATAGTAAGGATTAGTTTAAAGAATCAGAGCAAGAGATTTGAAAACCAAGATAAAGTATGGCTCGTTCTATCTTTGAAAAGCGGGTTCTTGCTGAAATGACAATAAACCATTGTTTCTCTTTCTCCCAAAATTTAATTTTTTTAATGAAAATTCGAACAACATCTAAAGTCCGTGTCATTCTTTGAATGACAAAGACAAAGACCGTAGATATAATCGAATCGAGAAAACATGACAAAATAGACAATATTTTTGGAATTTTTCAAGATTTTTAAGTTTTATGGATTTTGAAAGTTTTATATTTTCTATTTGATTTTTGAAAACTATTTACTGGGGATAGATGAAGGAAACCTTTACTCCTCTTCTTCCTCTTGAAGACGTTTGAGTGTTTCGGTTGAAGGCTCTTAAGACCCAATCGTGGAGGAATAAACTCAAAATGTTATCTAGGAAGAGCTTTGGTGAAGATGTCTGCTAACTGGTATTCAGTCCTCACAAAGTAAAGTTCCACCACACCGTTTTCAATTTGCTCTCTGATGAAATGATGTCGAATGTCGATGTGCTTTGCTCTTGAGTGTTGTACGTTGTTGCATGAGAGAGCAATAACACTTTTATTATCACAGTACAGAGAGATTTTGTTGAATTCAAAGCCATAGTCAAATAATTGGGATCTCATCCATAGGATTTGAGCACAACAAGATGACATGGCTATGTATTCCGCCTCTGTAGAGGAAATAGAAGTACTCATTTGCTTCTTTGAAGACTAGCTCACAAGCTTATCACCCAAAATTGAGCACCTCCGAAGTACTTGACGAGTATCTTGACATCCCGCATGATCGGCATCTGCATAGGTCGTTAGTGACATACCGATGTCTTCGGTACCAAAGTCCCATATTGATGGTTCCTTGGAGATACCGAAGACCCGTTTAACCGCTTCAAGGTGCTTTTAGTAGGCTTAGCACGGTATCCGCACACATGCAAACAACGAACAAGATGTCCGGTCTACTAGGCGTGAGGTACATCGGGATCCAATCATACTACGATATTTCGTTTGGTCTACCATGATCCCCGAGTGGTCCTCATCTAGTTTCAGACGCTCAATCATGGGAGTGTCAACAGGTCACTAGAATCGAATCCAAATTTCTTTAAAATCTCATTTGCATATTTAGATTGATTTATGAAAATGCCTCGGGGACTTTGTGAAATTTGTAATCCCAAGAAAAATGATATTTTTCCCATCATCGACATTTGAAATTTAGAACCCATTTCATTTGAAAACGGTCACACTCATTGGGGTCGGTCGAGGCAAAGATGATATCATCAACATAAATTTGAACGTGAATTAAATGTTTGCACGACTTTACGGTGAACAATGTAGGATCAATCGCTCCTTTGTCGAAACCGGTAGATAGAAGAAACTTTGATAGTGTATCATACCATGCCCTTGGAGCTTGCTTTAAACCGTGCAGCCTTCTTCAAATGATAGACGTGAGTAGGATGCTCGGATTCACAAAGCCTTCGGGTTGGTCGACGAGACGACTTCTTTAAGATCTCCGTTCGTAAATGCGTCTTTACATCTATCGATAGACTACCATGTTCTTCTTGGCAAGATTAGCCAAAAGATTACGATTGCCTCGATACGAGCAACAGAGCAAATGATTCTTCAAATTCAATACCTCCTCTTGACGGTATCCTTTAGCAACCAATCGAGCCTTGTTCTTTAGGACATCACCATGCTTATCAAGTTTCACTTTGAAGATCCATTATAGAGCAATGATCATAGCACAACTGGAGCGGTACTAATTCCCATACATCAAGTCGATCAAACTCATGAATTTCTTCTTGCATGGCATTGAACCATTGCCTTCATTCATGGCGCTTTAACATCTTTGGTTCGATCTTAGAGAGTACGGAGTTGAAGAAGCACCATAGGGCATCGGTTGCAAGTTGTTTCCGTGTTGATCTTCGGACGAGAGGATTTCCAATGATGTTGTCTAATGGATGATCGTGAGTCCATTTTCTAAGGTGTTCATGTGGCGCTTGTTGAGGGATCGAGGTAGCAGAGTCGATGTCTCCTGAAGAAGATGGTTCGATGATGATACAGGAGCAAATATGTTTTCAAATGGAGCATCTTGAGAGTAGCAAAGGATTAACTTCATCATTGATGCGAAGCAGTTCCATGATGTACATTCAAGATTGATGATTTGTTGATGAGATCGAGTTATCGCAGCAGTGCTTCTTGACTTAATGATATTGAGGCCAAGGATTGACTTCATTCTCGTGGATATGAGCGACCTCATTGTGGGAATTGATGGTTTAATAGCACTTGGCTCATAGAGTTCGTCAAACATCGGATCAAACAATTTCTTCAAATCATCTTGATTGGAGGTACATATGGAATAGTGGAGAGAATTTGGTACAAGGGATGAACCAATGGGACTGTTTTGAAGTGCGGGTCCAGAATGGGTTGTCCAGAGCCATTTGACCGGTCACTCATCGAACGTAACATGAATTGTTTCCATGATATTTCGGGTTCTCTTGTTGTAGATTCGGTAACCCTTCTTGTTTGGTGCATACCCAACAAAACTCCAATATCTGCTTTTGCTCTTAATTTACCTAAATCTTGACCGTCATTTGTTGGATAGCACAAAGCACCAAACACAAGGTGGAGAGATCGGGTTTTCGTTTATGAACAAGTTCATATGGAGTTTTTCCATGAGAGGTGTGTATAAGGGAACTATTTTGGGTGTAGCATGCGGTGTGGCAATGGCTTGACCCATAGAAACATTGGAACCTTCGAATAAATAAGCATTGTTCTTGCGGCTTCTACAAGAGTTCGATTTAGTCTTTCAACTACACCGCTCGTTGAGGAGTTCGTGGAACACTTCTTTGATGACCGATTCCAACACTTTCATAAAGCGAATTAAGTCTTTGTTGATAAACTCGTGCCATTGTCTGCTCGAACAATTAAATCGTATTGTTGAGTCGAACTCAAGTCGCTTGATTAGTTAGATGATGACATCGGAGTTTCATCCTTTGTCCTCAAAAACTTTACCCAAGTAAATCAAGAGTAGTCATCAACAACTACTAGAATGTATTTCTTCCCATTTATCGTTTGCACTCTCATTGGTCCGCATGATCCATATGAAGGGTATGAAGAACTTCCATTACGTAATTTGTGGGTTTTGGTTTGTGGGCATATTTCGTGCTTTTACCCAATTGGCAAGTCGAACAAAGATGATCCTTTTCATATTTTAATATGGGCAAGCCTCGACAAGATCCTTTACGGAAAGGTTGTTTATGGTGCAAGTTCAAGTAATTGAGACGACGATGCCATAACCAAGACTTTGTTTTAGAAGCCTTTGAAAAGGACTTCATCATGTCATCGATAGAGATGGTGTATAGGTTAGAACCTCGAGTACCTCTCAATAATTCAACATCATCAAGTTCTCTAACATAGCAAGTATGTTTTCTAAAAGCCACTTCTAGATCGGAATCACGTAATTGACCAACAGAGAACAGTTGTGACCAAGACCTTCCACATAATATACCCCAGAATCACACTTTTACCAACCACATAGTCTCCATAACCCATAATAGCTCCAAAATGGTCGTTCCCTAATCTAAGCGTCTCGATGAATTTACTCACGGTTCATGAGCGCGACCGGTCTCCAATCATATGCTTGGAACAAACTGAGTCCGTGTACCACGAACGATTTGAACGATCCGCAATTGAATACATACAAGAATGGATAATCGGATAATTGGGATCCCCATGCAAGAATGGGTTCCATTTGGTTAGTAATGATGATTGGAACACCCACATCGAAATAGAAGCAATGGAATCGTGATGAATAGATGCAGATTAGTGTCTCAGATTAGCCCTATTCAAAGTATGTTCACTTCTTAAGGAATATTTCTATCCGTAGGCATCCATTTTCTAGTGGGCATTGTTCGATTAACCTTATGGCCAACGGTATCCATTGATAACCTATCTTACTAAATGTTCTTCCTGTAGGTTTCCACTGTTTTCTAACTTTCTTTTGCCTTTGCCTTTTAGCCTTCTTAGAATGATTTTTTCATTAACAATATTAACTGGGATTTGACCGCATTAGACAAAGCATTCACAAAGACATTCATGATAAGTAATGTAATTCAAGTAGACATCATTACAAGGTTTGCAAATAGTATCGAATTGAATTAATTACGATGCGCCTATGGCTAATACTAGAATCAACGCGATTCGTTTTATTCGCTCAAACTTAAAGTTCCTAGGTTGGTATTCTACTCTTCCAATGCACATTCTTAGCTTGCGAGGTCCTATCATTCCTTGTATTGTCTTGAGACTTTGACCGCTTGCTTTAATGTCACTGATTAATCTTGTAGATGGAATGGGAACATTAGTTGGTTTTGCTACTCTTTGCATCTCCTGTTTAGATGTGCTGGGATCTGAACTACATGCAGGCACACAAAGGTTCACTTTCTTAACGCAAGAAGTGTTGGGATTTGTACTCCTAGAAGGCACACTAGAGTTCACTTTCTTAGCACTAACAGATCTGGAATCTGAACTACTTGAAGGCACACTAAGGTTCACATTCATGACATTGGGCATTGAATGGATTTCATGCTTGGCACTAGGCATAGAACAAGGAATCAAATGATTAACTCTCTCACCTAAGGACTTAGGGCATATTGTGATTAAGCATTCTAGAAGTTCTTGAGATCGTTCGGCATATAAGCATGCATGCCCAATTGCATTATCAAGTGGTTTCTCTAACTTATCCTCTTCAACAATCTCACGGAGACATTCTAGACAATCCTTAAGGTATGAGAAATATGTTTGAATTGCAAGTTTGTTATTCCTAAGATGAGGGGGAACATATTTCACAGACAAAGCATATTTATTACAAGAGTGAACCTTTGATACACCATTCTCCCATTGGTCATTGGCATTTTCCCTTTTACTTAGCTCTTCAGATTCTCAATTTCCTTTTGCAATGAAGCTATTTGTTCGTTATTTTTGTTACGAGTGACCTTTATTGATTCAAATAACTCATTGAAGTGACGTTTAACCTTTTCATTTTCTTCAAAAAACTTTCGTTTTCCTTTTGTAATGCATTTACTAAGTTTTGAAGATGAAACGTTTGAGAATTCGAGAATCTAAAGGAGGGGCATTTGGGAGCCAGTCACATTGTTCTTTTGACCCTTTAATTGTGAGATTTGGGCTTTCAACTTTCGATCGTGTTACAATGAGCTTGAATCTGCTCATCACGTTTGTTAATTTGAAAATCGCATCAAACTCTGGAGCATCTGAGGATGTCTTGATATTTGAAGTTTTGATATTTTCTTTAAGATGTTGATATTTTAGTTGTAAATTAAAATGCTCAACCTCTAGTTTAGAAAAATATTTAACCAAATTGTCGTGATCATCCAGTTCAATTTTCTCATTTAGTTTAGAATTAGTCTTTTCAAGCTCAATGACACGATCATGGGAGACTTTCAGGGCAACAGATAATTCATGAAATTGAGAAGCATTAATGGAACAATTTGTAGCAGTGAAAAACACATCTTGAGCAACACATTCAGTAATAAGAGTCTCATTCAATGTATGCAAGTTCTTCCTCTCAATCTCATTATATTTTAGTGCACGCTCATAGTCACTAACCTCAACTATCATTGCATCAAATTCCTTTTCCATTTCTTTAATGTCTAAATTCATTCCCTTTTTAAGACTTTCAAAATGATCTTTTAGTTGTTTAAAGAAAGGCATGACTTCGATTAAATAACATTCTTTTATTTGCTCAAAACCCTTTCCCTTCGCTTATGCCAGTGGGTGTGATCCTTTTCTTACAAGTTTTCTCAAAATCAACAAATAGTTGAAAAATAACATATTGACTGATTAAGGTCTTGCTTTTAGTGGCAATAGTCCTAGGAACTAAATGCATTGGTGTATTGGGAGGATACACAGTCCCTCAAGGCATTTTCCTAAAGGGGGTTTGTTACAACAAGTTTCTCTCGCTTTTGCTTATCTAAATCCTTTTCCGAACACTTGTTCGGGTGTTAACAACGTCTGAGGCTTAAACATGTTCAAGGAAATCCAATTCTCCTTTTGTAATCATGGGGTGTGATATTTATTTTCTTCTCTTTACATTTAAGATCATCTAGTTTCTTGTTCATCTTTTCCCTAGTGACTTCATCTGATTTCTTATCTTCCTCAGTGCACTCAACGCAACTAGGTTTCTGTCTAGGCTTAAGGATTTCATTGCCATCATAAATAACCTTATGAGCACTTCTAGCCTTCTTAAAGACCTCTGGATTTGGTTCCTCAACAAGGGGAATGCTATGCTTATCGCTTAAGACTCTATGCTTAGTGATTAAGTGAGCGATTCGAATGGTATTTCCTTGTACGCATAACTTATTTTCAAGCTTGTTCTTCAAGGTTTTAGATTAGAAAAATCATTCAAAGTTTTGATTCCTTAACACGAATTCTTGCTTAAGCATTTTAACATTTTCTTGAAGTTCTTGTTTTGCTTAGCGCTTTAGAAAGCTTATCGTGTAAGGAGTTTAACTCTTGTTTCAATACTTTTCTCCAAACCTACTTTTATAATAGTTATACGCATTTGGTCATCCATTTCCTTTCACGGGAGGTTAATTCAAACTTAGCACGTTGTTCATAAATAGCAACACATTCTTTATAAGCATTAAGTTCGAAATAACGAGAATTATCGAGCGCGTGCGGTGTATTCGTCAAAAGCATAGTCATTATTGATCGTGCATAAGATACATCACTTGGTACAATCTCTCTTTCACTTTGTTTCACATATTGATCATATGGGACAACATTGATATTACCCATATTTTCAATATCGACTCAATAATTACATTGATTGTACTCGTTATGTATCTTTTGCTCATCAACTTCATCGTATAATTTTAATACCTCGAAATGATTTTGTCTTTGGATGGACCAGCTTGTGGTGATGAAGAGACTTTAGGAGAGACCATTGGAGAAATGCTAGCCATGAAAATGGTTTGTGCAATGGGTTCTTCATCAACATCAGTCGTATGCATCACAATCGCTACTTGAAAGGCATTCTAATGATTATGGCCTATCTCCTGAATTGGTTGCTCATCCACATCTGCATCATATGTCTTAGCATTTCCTCACCAAGAACAACAACTCCTCTTCATCCAAAGTCGCACCATTATCCCGAGCTTGCACAAGCAACATCTTATCCTCAAGTACTCGGCATTCGAGAGCGTTTTGGCGATGTGCAGTTCCTTTCAATGTGTCCTCACCTCCACAATTGTAACATTTGATTGGCTTTGCTTGACCACGGTTTCCATTCCTTCCCTATTCGATTTGCGATAACCTCTACCACCCCACCTCTTGCTTGTTCGATCGCCTTTCTTGAACCGGCCGCACCATAACCTTCCCATCTCGACGAAGGCTTGATTGTGTGGATTGGATGCGCTCGAGATTGTTGTTGGTGTGTGGAAGATAGTTCATGTTTTGACTAATCGGAGAGCCAGCTTGATTAATGAAGTTTCCACGTGTGCATCAAGATCAGTGTTTGAACATAGGATCGGGAATGAGTTTGTGATTACCATTACCCATGGGTATGACTTGTGAGGCTTTGGTTGTGATTCGATGTTTAAGTAGAAGGCGGTTGAATCATTCGATGAGCTTGTCTCTCCTGGTTGGTTTTGAACCGATTAAGAATCCTTTTTTCAAACATAGCATGTCTCTCATTCTGAAGGAGGAAGGCATAGATGTCACAATTCTCAAATTCCGGTCATTTCTTAAATTAAATATGCATCATATTAGTTCATTCATGGCATTTCATTCCACATTTTACGCGTAATTTTTATATTTAATAATTTTTATCGCGTGAGTTTTTATTTTGATTATTTAACCCGTTACTTTCAAAAATGATCCCGAGGTATTTTTAAACTTACATTTAGTTATAAAAACTATATTTTGACTTTACCTAGTGTTTTGAATTTATTTGGTACATTAATCGTTAAAATTTAATTATTACGTTGTTTTTCTTAAAAATTGTACGATAATTATTTTATCACTCAATTTTCACAAGGAAAGTATTTTTAAAATTTTTATCATCTCATTACATCCTATTTTGAGCTATTAAAAACTTACTTGTACCAAAAATTTCCAATTGCCTATATTTGTACATTTTTTTACACTTTTACTACACTTTCTTTACAAATAATACACAATATATATATACAAGTTTACATAATAAAAAAAAAAATATTTTGGAGACACACCACCCCTAAAAACCGGTCCTTAGGGGAGGATGTGCATTTATTGTGTGGTAACATTTTCTTTGCAAGTGTATCTTATACTCCATCTTCATTTCATTTTTTTTTCATTCAACACAATAATGCAAGACAAGTAAAATTTTGCTTCTCTCATCTTTTCATCCATCAAGAACCGGCCTCCATTGTTGTTAGCAAGGAAATCACAAAATTTTCAAGTTCAAGTTTATCACAATCTAGTTTATACTCTTTATGAGGTTTTGAAATAAAACCAAGAGTATTTAGGCTAATCCTTGTTACTTTCACCTCATCATTTTCACTAGTAAGCTTGTTTTTATCATTTTTATGTTTCCTTTATCATTTCATATTCATCCTTTCATTTTTGGAACTTATATGCATGTTATGTAGTTTATACCATTTATTTCATGATTTTTAAGTTATATATACAATATAGTCATCCTATAATTATTCCCAAGTTATTCTTTGGTCTTGATGGTGATTAGGAACCCATGACACCCTAAGAAGGTGTATGGTAGGATTAGATTAGTTTTGGAGTTGATTTGAAGGGATTAGAATAGGTTTTGTCCGAGAAAAACTATTTTCGTAAACTATATTTTGTATTCTGTCCTTAAAATGAATTTCTGGAAAAACCCACTGATGGTACGACATTTTGGCCTTGATAATTAGAAAATATACTTTAAAAGCGAATCCGTGGCGCTTGAGCGGATAAAAGCGGACTTATAACGAAGCCGTGGTGAATTTTTAAAGTTTGACGACGAAACGTATTATTTTACGAAAAGACAGCATGCAGTTTTTACATATTTCGAGTCAAAAGCGAGCCTTAAGCTTCACAAATTATTTCGACTAGTCAAAATATATTAGTTTACTTCGATACGAAGCTAAGGACATATTTTACGTGAAAGCGGAGCTAAAGCGACAAAGACATGGCCGCTTTCATAAAGTTGCCGTAAATATTATTTTCGAAAAACTATATTATTTTTGACGTAACAAGTATTTTATTAGTTATATCGTCCATGTTTGCGGCGGTTTTAACCATGATGCAAAACTTTTATAACGAAGTGTCTTCTAGTAAAATCAAGTTCACCGCCATATTTTTCAAAACAAAAGCCGTTTGTCAAGCGGAGTTATAGTGAATTATTTACGGATGTTCAAACATTGGCGAAACTCATTTTCTCGCACACAATTCACAAAACCACCATCTTTAGCCTTTGATATCTTTATGATCGAGACCTTTTGAACGAAAACTCTGAATCGAAACTTTTAGATATTGATACAAACTTTCCAAAACCGTCGAGTTCGTTCTCTAACGATCGACGTACACCGTTTTACGACTACTTTTCCGAGTCATTTTGTTGATTTAATGATTTTCCGACGACATTGTTTTGCGACGAAAAATGGTAATTTCACCAAAATCATTATAAAACCATTGTAGGATGACATTTTGGCGTAAAACATGTAAAGTCATTTTGAAGGGCCAAGGCGTCAAAAGAGTATTTTTCGTCGACGAGTAATATTTTCAAAATTCGTAAATGGTATAAATAACATACGAAGTGCATGCATAGCATTACATTGCAACTCATGACATATCATATCATTGATAATAGGTCCCGGTTAACACATCACATTATACCTCGGTGTACTCACTCTTGTCATCGCCTCAGTTTACCAAGTGAGTAATCACATCCCCTTTTTACCGTTTTACTATATTTTTGGGGCGAAATGCATGAACCATATTTGAACTAAATTGATTTTTACTTCTATGAACTCTTTAGACTTGAACTTTTGTACATGATTTAGAATCTTGGACTTAATTACGAACTTATGACTTGTTGGAATTTATTGAACCGTACATGTTATGACCTTGTCCTAAAGTCTCGCCTTATTGGTAGAGCGTCTCAATAAATCTCACCTAGGTGGTCGAGTGACAAAGCGTCTCCTCTGTTCGAGCATCACTATAAAGTCTCGCCTTATTGGTAGGCGTCTCAATAAATCTCACCTAGGTGGTCGAGTGACAAAGGAGTCTCCTCCGGTTCGAGCATCACTATAAAGTCTCGCCTTATTGGTAGGCGTCTTAATAAATCTCACCTAGGTGGTCGAGTGACAAAGGAGTCTCCCTTGTTGGAGCAGTGCAAAGTCTCCTATGTTCGGAGCATCCCTACATTATTATATTCGTGATGCTATATTGTGAACTATTATGACCGTTTATACTTGACTTTTAGACATTCTACTTTTGGCAGTGGGTTGTGTACACACAGGTTGCAAGTTTTGTATGGGCGGAATTTGGAACTGAGTGGATACACAATGCCTTTGCTTTGAGAACTATTTTCGTTGACCGAAAGCTTTGTATATTTCCTACGATTTTTTTTTTATTTCGCTAAACGTGTTTACTCACCAACTATTTCATAGTTGACCCGTTTTTCTCTCATGCATTTCGTGATCGTTACTAAGCTTTTCTATCAAGTCTTGCATAAAGAAGTTTTCACTTGTCGCTACAAGTCGTATGTAATAAAACTCAATATTTTGGAATCTAAACTTTGTAATATATTTGCCGTCCACTGGCTAAACTAGTATTGTAATGGAGTATTATTTCTTTTAATCTTAATGTTGGTATGTTCTATTATCTTTGCTTATGTTCCTTCCGTTACACCTCGTGTTTCCGCCTCCAATGAGGGTGTGATGATTGGTATCGAGCCAAAGGTTATAGAGAATGCGATTTTTTCAAAAATAAAAATCACAGCTATAACCGGAAAAATTTTTATTTTATTTTATTAAACATTGAATACCATCCGAGTCAACTAGTCCTATCGTTGCATCGTTACTCATAAATTATACATAGCCTGATCAACTATGTCTAATTTATGAAGAACCATGCAATGATAAGAGTGGTAGTTTTAAATCATGTTTAGTCGAGTCTTTAAAGTCCGGTCACCAAGTTGCATTGGTCGGGTGGGTATGCATGGCATGTTTTTACGTTCACGTCTACATTACCGTACCTTGTTCATATCTTCTTTTCCATCTTTCGACTTGTTAGACATAGCATGTCTCTGTTCTGCCATGTTTCGATCACTATAACACATTACCACCGTTCGCACCTCATCGACTTCGTTCGAATGTCGTTTACTCAACCCGATGTTTTGGTCCTCTGTGGATCATGGTTGTAAGAAACACACGCTCGGAGGTAACAACAACGGCAACCCAAACAACAATGACGATCCAAACAACAACGCTGCGAGAATAGCGGATCTACTCACCCAAATTATAATACATCTCGATGCTAGACGAACCAACAACGGAGAAGGTACTTCAAACAATGGACGAAAGCGGGAGGATCACCGGGAAGCCGAGACCGAATCAAGAAAACAAGAGGCGTGAATAACCCGAGCTATGGGACGACCAACCGGGCGTAAAGATATGCGAGTCCACATCCTTTGTGTACTCGATGTAATTATCATCACTTAGGAGGCTGCCGAAGTGTGGCAAATGTAGACAGACGGGCCACTTGGCGAAATTGCTCACACAGGCGGGAATCAAGGATGAGAAAAGCATGTTACGAGTGTGGAAGTCTAGATCACCTTCGCAATACCTGTCCAAAGCTGAAAAGAAATCCCAATCAAGGAGGTAATCGTCCAAACCTGGCGTTGGCAATAGAAGGCCCACAAGATCAGAACATTGAAATTCCCCCCGCACACCGAGGAAGCCCACAACGCGTAATGGGTACATTCTTTCGAACAACTACCTTATTTCTGTACGACATGATTTTGAGTGCATAACTTCCTTCCAATCCTTACCACGTTCACGACATTGATTAATTTGAGACTTATTGATATCGACCTTAGTTGTTATATATTTTGTTGATTGGATTTGATTGTGTAAGCAAATCGAATATCGAGCGAATCTTTCAAAAGACTTCATTCAAGGATGTGGCATCCTACCTTTCTAACAACTTGTTTCCTAGCTTGATCTAGTGACAGTTCTTGTTTGATGAGTTGCGAAAATCAAGCTAAGAGACAAGTTTACTCAAGTTGGTTTAGTTTAATCTCATGACAGTTCTTGTTTGATGAGTTGTGAGATTAAATTAGAACCGACTACCTAAAGGTCTTTGAGAGCTACGTTCGATATTGGATAAGTTTACCCTATCAAATCGATCACGGCACGCACTTAGTTGAATGGGGAACCCATGCGCATGGGCATTGATATGATCATTTAGACTGCTCGTACGAGCATGAACTTTAGAACTCTTGTCGAGGTTCGGACCATAGTATCGTTAATCGAATCACGGGACGTGATTCACGACATGGGAAGAATGTCACAATTCTCAAATTCCGGTCATTTCTTAAATTAAATATGCATCATATTAGTTCATTCATGGCATTTCATTTCACATTTTACGCGTAATTTTTATATTTAATAATTTTTATCGCGTGAGTTTTTATTTTGATTATTTAACCCGTTACTTTCAAAAATGATCCCGAGGTATTTTTAAACTTACATTTAGTTATAAAAACTATATTTTGACTTTACCTAGTGTTTTGAATTTATTTGGTACATTAATCGTTAAAATTTAATTATTACGTCGTTTTTCTTAAAAATTGTACGATAATTATTTTATCACTCAATTTTCACAAGGAAAGTATTTTTAAAATTTTTATCATCTCATTACATCCTATTTTGAGCTATTAAAAACTTACTTGTACCAAAAATTTCCAATTGCCTATATTTGTACATTTTTTTACACTTTTACTACACTTTCTTTACAAATAATACACAATATATATATACAAGTTTACATAATAAAAAAAATATTTTGAGACACACACCCCTAAAACCGGTCCTTAGGGGAGGATGTGCATTTATTACTGGTAACATTTTCTTTGCAAGTGTATCTTATACTCCATCTTCATTTCATTTTTTTCATTCAACACAATAATGCAAGACAAGTAAAATTTTGCTTCTCTCATCTTTTCATCCATCAAGAACCGGCCTCCATTGTTGTTAGCAAGGAAATCACAAAATTTTTCAAGTTCAAGTTTATCACAATCTAGTTTATACTCTTTATGAGGTTTTGAAATAAAAACCAAGAGTATTTAGGCTAATCCTTGTTACTTTCACCTCATCATTTTCACTAGTAAGCTTGTTTTTATCATTTTTATGTTTCCTTTATCATTTCATATTCATCCTTTCATTTTTGGAACTTATATGCATGTTATGTAGTTTATACCATTTATTTCATGATTTTTAAGTTATATATACAATATAGTCATCCTATAATTATTCCCAAGTTATTCTTTGGTCTTGGTGGTGATTAGGAACCCATGACACCCTAAGAAGGTGTATGGTAGGATTAGATTAGTTTTGGAGTTGATTTGAAGGGATTAGAATAGGTTTTGTCCGAGAAAAACTATTTTCGTAAACTATATTTTGTATTCTGTCCTTAAAATGAATTTCTGGAAAAACCCACTGATGGTACGACATTTTGGCCTTGATAATTAGAAAATATACTTTAAAACGAATCCGTGGCCGCTTGAACGGATAAAAACGGACTTATAACGAAGCCGTGGTGAATTTTTAAAGTTTGACGACGAAACGTATTATTTTCTGAAAAAGACAGCATGCAGTTTTTTACATATTTCGAGTCAAAAACGAGCCTTAAGCTTCACAAATTATTTCGACTAGTCAAAAATATATTAGTTTACTTCGATCGAAGCTAAGGACATATTTTACGTGAAAGCGGAGCTAAAGCGACAAAGACATGGCCGCTTTCATAAAGTTGCCGTAAATATTATTTTACGAAAAACTATATTATTTTGACGTAACAAGTATTTTATTAGTTATATCGTCCATGTTTGCGGCGGTTTTAACCATGATGCAAAACTTTTATAACGAAGTGTCTTCTAGTAAAATCAAGTTCACCGCCATATTTTTCAAAACAAAAGCCGTTTGTCAAGCGGAGTTATAGTGAATTATTTACGGATGTTCAAACATTGGCGAAACTCATTTTCGCACACATTCACAAAACCACCATCTTTAGCCTTTGATATCTTTATGATCGAGACCTTTTGAACGAAAACTCCTGAATCGAAACTTTTAGATATTGATACAAACTTTCCAAAACCGTCGAGTTCGTTCTCTAACGATCGACGTACACCGTTTTACGACTACTTTTCCGGAGTCATTTTTGTTGATTTAATGATTTTTCCGACGACATTGTTTTGCGACGAAAAATGGTAATTTCACCAAAAATCATTATAAAACCATTGTAGGATGACATTTTGACGTAAAAACATGTAAAGTCATTTTTGAAGGGTCAAGACGTCAAAAGAGTATTTTTCGTCGACGAGTAATATTTTCAAAATTCGTAAATGGTATAAATAACATACGAAGTGCATGCATAGCATTACATTGCAACTCATGACATATCATATCATTGATAATAGGTCCCGGTTAACACATCACATTATACCTCGGTGTACTCACTCTTGTCATCGCCTCAGTTTACCAAGTGAGTAATCACATCCCCTTTTTACCGTTTTACTATATTTTTGGGGCGAAATGCATGAACCATATTTGAACTAAATTGATTTTTACTTCTATGAACTCTTTAGACTTGAACTTTTGTACATGATTTAGAATCTTGGACTTAATTACGAACTTATGACTTGTTGGAATTTATTGAACCGTACATGTTATGACCTTGTCCTAAAGTCTCGCCTTATTGGTAGGCGTCTCAATAAATCTCACCTAGGTGGTCGAGTGACAAAGGTCTCCTCTGGGGAGCATCACTATAAAGTCTCGCCTTATTGGTAGGCGTCTCAATAAATCTCACCTAGGTGGTCGAGCATCACTATAAAGTCTCGCCTTATTGGTAGGCGTCTCAATAAATCTCACCTAGGTGGTCGAGTGACAAAGGAGTCTCCTCTGTTCGAGCATCACTATAAAGTCTCGCCTTATTGGTAGGCGTCTTAATAAATCTCACCTAGGTGGTCGGTGACAAAGGAGTCTCCTTGTTGGAGCAAAGCAAAGTCTCCTATGTTCGAGCATCCCTACATTATTATATTCGTGATGCTATATTGTGAACTATTATGACCGTTTATACTTGACTTTTAGACATTCTACTTTTGGCGGTGGGTTGTGTACACACAAGTTGCAAGTTTTGTATGGGCGAATTTGGGCCGAGTGGATACACAATGCCTTTGCTTTGAGAACTATTTTCGTTGACCGAAAGCTTTGTATATTTCCTACGATTTTTTTTTTATTTCGCTAAACGTGTTTACTCACCAACTATTTCATAGTTGACCCGTTTTTCTCTCATGCATTTCAGGTGATCGTTACTAAGCTTTTCTATCAAGTCTTGCATAAAGAAGTTTTCACTTGTCGCTACAAGTCGTATGTAATAAAACTCAATATTTTGGAATCTAAACTTTGTAATATATTTGCCGACGACGGCTAAACTAGTATTGTAATGGAGTATTATTTCTTTTTAATCTTAATGTTGGTATGTTCTATTATCTTTTGCTTATGTTCCCTTCCGTTACACCTCGTGTTTCCGCCTCCGGCGAGGGTGTGACAATAGAGTTGCTCATAGTTTGTATTCTTCAATCTTTTGGTTAGCTTTACAGAGGTGACAAACTTGTGCCATTCGGGATTCATGTTGTTCACAAACTTTGAGTTCAGCTGAATGTTTGGCATAGTCATTCTGATGTTCCTCATATCATTAACAAGCTTATGGAATCTCACATAGTACTCATAGACACTCTCATCTGGTTTCATCTTGAAGTGTTCAAATTCATCATAGAGTTGTGATTCTCTGCCTTCCATAGTTAATTCGTAACCGAGAGAAGCATCTTGACATTATCCCACACCGCCTTGGCTTCGTGTTGTGATTGATCGCCTTGTAGATATCTTTGGAAGACCTTGAAGTACGATGTTAAGCCCCGATATCGAGATCGAATCTCTTTTCTCCTTATCATCGAGCTCATCATATGTCTTTAGTCCGTCTATTCCATAGATCATTGTTCCATCTTCACCGTATCAATTAGGTTTCTAGTAGTCTCAACCCGATACGGTCCTTCATCAATGGATTTGAGAATGTTGACTCCATTTTCCTTTCCAAGACAAGACAATCTGACTCGTTGAGCCCAAGAGTCGTAGTCGGCCTGCAAGCATGGGTGGACTAGTATCCGAACTAGTCGCTTGAACATCCTCGGCATGTGGAGATGATTGTAGGAACGTTGGTAGACATGAAGACAGATTAAACGGGATTTTATAACTCTCGATTAAACCGGAAATAGATTCTTTCACGGGATTTTACTAAATCAAGAGAAAACCGACATGACATGAGTCAACCAAGTCGCTAAGAAAACCTGAACCAAGTCGCTAAGCACCAAGTTGCTAGTAAAATTTTGACAGCAAGTCGCTAAGCACCAAGTCGCTAAAGAGCAACTCGCTAAGCACCAAATCGCTAGCAAAATTTTGACAGCAAGTCGCTAAGCACCAAGTCGCTAAGTTGTCAAGTCGCTAAAGAGAAACTCGCTAAGCACCAAATCGCTAACACCAAGTCGCTAACAAACTTAAGTACAAGTCGCTAACTTTCACCAAATCGCTACCCGTAGTGGAGACTCCACTAAGTGTACTGTTTGTCGGCTTGTCTCAATAGACAAGTCGCTAGCTCAACTCGCTAAGGCCTTCAACTACAACTCGCTACCAAATTACAAAGCAAGTCGCTAACAAGATAACTTATCCGTGGCTTAAGTCGCTAGCAAGAAAAACACATAAACACCACTTTTCAATCCAAAAACAACCCAACCACGATGATTCAAGCTTAACAAATCAAAACCCAAGCACATACAATGATTCTAAACACAAAACTACACTCAAGTTTCAAACTTTAACACTAGAAATGATCCAAATGATGCAAAACCACTAAACTTTTCAAACTCTAAAACCACCTAAAAGTCACTAGAAATCCAAATATATGTAAGAGATGATCAAACCATGGCTCTTGATACCATTTGTAACATATTGGATTTCATAAACACACTAAACCATAAGATCAAATAGGCCTACAAAGAGTTCTAGAGAGAAAGTTAGAGGTTTAAGGAACTTTAGTGAGAGAAGAAAAGTCTTATTATGAGCTCCAACTCTACCTTGGGAGGTAGAGTATTTATAGTCATTACATAAACGCCACCTATCGGGCCGTGGATCGTGCATACAGCTGGGTAAAGACCGTCTGTCCTCCACGGTGTTACTTAAACTAAATACTACTTAACTTATACTCCTCCGTCTCAAAATTATTGTCATGGGACAAAATTCATCAAGTTTAATAAAAGGGACCATGGCAATTTTCTACCACTCATAAGGAATATTCCCCACTAAATTTCATATTTATTACTAAAATGGAAGGTGGACAATTTTTTGAGACAACCCAAAAGGAAATATGGACTATTAATTTGAGACGGAGGGAGTAATAATCTACGACTACGAGCTTTCTAACGATTACATATACTTGAGGTGACCGACTCTTTAATACATGGATTTACTAAATCCTAACAAACTACTTCTGTTATTTAGATAAATTTTGGTACATTTATCATTTGTGGTTATGGTTTTCGTTAAAGGAATCAGTAAATGATATAATCTATTGTTTATAGGTTGAGAATGGGAAAGCTCAGGCGGCTAACTTTCCATTTTCTACAATTGAACCGAATGTTGGAATTGTTGTTGTTCTTGATCCACGGCTTCAAGTCCTTTCTAATCTTAGCAAATCTCAAAAGTCAGTTCCAGCATCTATTGAATTTGTAGATATTGCTGGTCTTGTCAAGGGAGCCAGTCAATGAGAGTGTTTTGAAATTTATGTTTGCTCTTATATCATGTTGTACGTTGTTTTGAGGATAATGATATTGTTCATGTGAATGGGCAAGTTGATCCCAAATCTCTTTATTACATTTTGCATCATATATTACGTTTTGAGGATAATGATAGCCTTCTCAGATTCAGACCAGGTATACTAACACAAATCTCTTTATTACATTTTGCATCATATATTACGACAAACATGAAGTAGTTATAGCATTTTATAGTTATAATAGGATGAACTGATGGAACTGAACTGACTATCGTACAAGAAATGCAGATTGAGGAAAGAATAGATAAACTCAAAAAGAGCAAAGCGAGTAATTCACAAGTCAAAGCTAAGGTGAAAATTGTTTTATAGCCCTCAACAGTCATTGATTATCATTCTTCTCGGTACATGGTTTGATATTTTGTGATAATGTTGATGAATTTTCAGGAGGAGGCAGAAAAGTCCGCCTTGAGAAAATACTGCAAGCACTAATGGATGGAAACCAACAAGATCGCTGGCTTTAACATATTATGAAAAGGAGTCTATACAAGATCTCTGCTCACTTACAATAAAGCATGTGATTTATGTGGCAAATGTTGCGTAACTGATTTGGCTACTCCCGAAACTAATCCTCATGTAAAAACGCCATGGAACTCGCTTCGCCATACCGCATTGTAACTGCTCTCTCATATGTATTTGATATACCCAAAATAAAAATATTTAATAAAAATTCATCATAACTTTTGAAGTTTTTTTAGATGTAAATTTCATTATGATCCCTCCCCATTTTCTTTCATTTATAATGGAGCGGTTGATTTCATTAGTTAGATCCAATTCCAGTCTTGAAAAAAGTTTTCTAGATGTGATTAGGTAGTTTTCTATTTGCCAGGTGGAGTCAGAGCTAACTGAACTCCCAACAGAAGAAAGAGCAGAGTTTTTGACGTCTCTTGGCGTAGATGAGAGTGGGCTTGGAAATCTTATTAGGGCGACATATAATCTTCTTGGCTTACGTACATACTTCACTTCGGGAGAAAAGGTGAGGAAAACTGAAACGTTTATCTTAGCGAGTGATTTGTGTATATTTTACATATTAAAGTATTTTTTCGTTCTTTTTACTGGAAACTAAAGCATGGACCATACATGTAGGTTTGAGTCACTTTATGTATACGAAGTTATGTTTGACTGAAATGTGTTTTACTTTATGACTATAAGGATTTACATTCACCATTGATGTAAATTTAGTCATGTTAATTACCTGTTTCATTGACGCTAAACGGGTTATACTACTATCTTTCCTGTTATATATTCATCTAGCGATTAAATACGGATTATAGAGCACCCACAAGTCCACAACATCAAATTGCGTAGTAGTTTCAGTCATTGAATTTGTATTGACTTTCACCAGCTTCTTAAGTACTAGTAGTGTCACTAGAAGCGTGTCACTAGAAGCATGCATATTGTCCATCTCTTGTCTGTTTGTAGTTTTAAGGTTATTATGTAAAGTTGCAGATTGTGTGGCCCCTTATATTTAGTGTTAAAGGATCTAGCTATCTTAGGTAACTGTACATTACTGTGAGTGCAAAATTACATGATACATGAATCATGCCATGGTCACATTTCATGTGGTAATAATTATCAGAACTTGCATGTTACCAATGTCACCATTGTTGCATGTTACCTCATTTTGGATTATAAATAAGTTGTTAAAGACGCTTCCTTATTATTTGTTTAGCTTAAGATCTGTACAATTCACACTTCACATGATCTGTACACTTCCTTATTATATTGGTTGTTTTCTCATATTGTTGCTATTCTAATTGTGTTATGCGTAATTGGATGCAACAGGATATACGGATTATGAGAAAACAAAACGATGATATGAAGACAAAGATGGAAGATGAGAGGGTAGCTACGGAGGCTTAAAGAGCAGCGGGCATACATGCTTGGCATAAAACACTCAATAATAGGTTGGAGTCTTGCTCAAAATTATCCTCCACGAACTGCTAAATTGGATCCTAATCCTAGCTAGTCTAATTTGGCATTAGGCTTTAGTTTTTCTGTTAGAACTATTGGGTTGTAGTATCTCGAAAACAATTTCGATGTTATGTTGTCCGATAACATGTTGCTAACCTATGTATTTTGAATTACGGATTTATGTCCACTGGGCGACACATTTATGCATTTTGGGTAATAAATTTGTTTATTTTGGTGATCTATTAATAGTTTTTATTGTTTTAAATATTATTTTTTGTATTTACAGCTTTGGAAAATCTATTATAATACAAATACCACGGAATCTAGCCACGTGTTTCCCACAGATTAATGACAACGATCTCACAGAATTGTTTGGGGAAAATTTATTTTTCTGTGAGAAATCTGTAATAAAACTGTCAGAAATTTTAGTGTGAAAATTGTTGAAAAACTGTGGTAAAAAAACCACGGATATGTGTGAAAAATGGCTACTAGAAACCATGGGAAATTTCGTGAGAAATATATGGGAGAAATTGTAGTGTGAAAATCGTTGGAAATCTGTGGCAAAAAGACCACGGATATGTGTGAAAAATAGCTACTAAAAACTGTGGGAAATTTCGTGAGAAATCCGTGGAAAATTAAACCCACGGATTATCCACAATGATATTCGTGGGAAATAGTCAACACCCGGTGGGAAAATCAGTGGGAAAATATTTACCTACGAGGTTTTTACACACGGAATAATTATGTGTGAATTTCGTGGAAAATGGCCCTTTTCCACGGGATTTCTCATGGATTTCACCGTGGGAAAAACCTGTTTGTGTAGTAGGGGATGGGTTTACGGGCATGTGCGCGGTGCTTGTTTAGACATTAAAAAAATCGTTGCGCGCAGTTCTGCTGACGCAATTCATTACCTGATGATTAGAGGCAATGGTTTGCTTAGGGAATCGTTGTAACAATTTGCAACAGCTTTACGATCGACATGTTTAATTTTGACAGTCATCACCGTGACATATATATTTGATTACTGTTACTAAAAACTCAGTTGCAAATTTGCGAATGCCTAATTTTGACAGTCAAAGGACTGCTTAGTTGGGACCATGGAATATTTCTAAACGTGCCCAAATTTGACTCATGCCAAATTTTGTTACTGCGTAAATTTTGGCCTATTAAAATGAGCTTAGATACAGTTTGACTTACATGTTAGAGCTTTCAAGCTTGATTGAAAATTCATCTATGATGCACGAGTATCGTTTAGCCCCGGTAAATTTCTTTCGGAATCGACTAACAGTGAAATATATGTATATATATTGAAAATCACAAAATTTCGCTTTTGTGACATTTTTTTTCCACCAAATGCTTCTTCAGTATCTCAACAGCCAAGATACACATTTTTCTTGCACCCCGTGCGAGATATCAATTTCTCGCATGCTTTTAGTCTTCGTGTGATATAGGTGCGAGATATCATGTGACAAAGTGTTAAAATTAAATTATGCCAAAATCCTGCACAGCATTAATGGCGGACATACCTAAGATAGAAGCTATGCATGTGTGTACCCTTCAAAATACATCCTTAGCATAAAATCTGTATGTTTTTATGAATTTTTGATAGTTCAACGTTAAGTGCATACCCGGTATTTTCTTTAAAATTTGAAATGCATGCCATATGATCATCTTTTGCGTCTGCCTAGCTATCGGCATACATGTGCAGTAAACTAACATCTCTTCCAAACCATCTCGCAAAACCACACTTGTGTGAGAAATTAACTACTCCACCTGGTGCGAGAATAATGGATATTTTGGGTTTTCGTTTTAAACTCATGCTCAACTAAAAATACTTTTAAAGAAAAGCTACTTTTGTCTAAAATAAAATCACATGTATCTTTTTTTGAAGGCTCACATGTACTTCTATATTAAGAATAATACTATAATTTAAGTTTTGTTTTAGTATATGGATAGATTAGCAATTGCTACAGGCTTCAAGTTGGATCTATTGACTCCTGCTTTCTATATATTCGCATCTTTCAGCCATGCATAGATCAACCTTTGTCTTTTTTTGTTAGCAACAAAACTTTACTTCTTCTTTTTTTTAACTTTTTTTTGAAGCAGCAAATATTTATTTGATCACAAAAGTTCTTTAACGAGAAGCTATATGGATACAACTAAATTTTATTCATCGAAACTCTACCTTTGTTATCGTCTTGTGTGCAAAAATTGATGTGGAAAATCTCTATCAGTTATTGTAAGATTTAATCCATATGGTTTTCTGTCTGGAATAATAGGGGAAACATCTTTATTTGAAAATTAACCAAAAGTTTCTTGGCATCAGTGAATTTTATTCCAATAAATTTTGTCAAATAAGCACGTTTATATACGGAGTAATTTGTAGTTCCTTTGATTAAGCTGTGGGAAATCAGAAATGCATGACTCTTTGAGTAAACACTCAATAATTATTTAACTAAAAGTTTCTGACCTTTTTGTAGATTTTATTCCAATAAATCAAATCGAATAAGCAAGTCTGTATATAACTTGTCTTTTTAAGCATTGGAAAACATTGGATGCATTTGTCCATAATATTTTGGACCATTCGATAATTCGGAATCTTTGTACCAGCTTCTTAATAATACTTAAAAAATAAGCCTTGTGAACAATTAGCTAATAATTTAATGTACAACTAATGCATGCCTCTTAATTATTACAATATCTAATGTTATTATTATAAGGGTACCCTTATTATTTAAATGGTAAGGATGATATAACATGCATGCAATTTCATACAAACAAAGGAAGAAATAGTTAAGCAAATTTGGATACAACAATCTCTGTATATAAAGACAAAAGAAAAATATACAAAATTATGTTTATTAAATGTATTTTTTTTTTAAATCGAATGATATATAAATTTTATTTAACTGAAGTGGTTAAATAATATTTTTTTCCATTTCAAAATAAGCATCTAATGTAGTATTTGAGCTTAAACATTAACCTGATCAATAGTTTAAACATGCAAGGATAATTAGACATCCAACCAAACCAATCAAGAGAGTTTTTGAATCAGCCAAAAACTAACCAATCAAAGAGATAAACTATGAAATCCACTAGAGAACCAAAAACAAAGATTATATTATCATCAAGGAATTAAAGAAAACAATAGATCTTTATAAAGCCTTGAACTAATTACATGTTCATGATTTAAAAATTTATACAAAAATCATGAAAAAAGTTATCAAGAGATCAAGTTTTCTAAACTATCATAAAGTTAAATTAGTTAATCAGAAAAGCTTGCTTCCAAACTCTTCAATGTCATTGCCTAATCTTGTAGATGAAGACGCAACATCTCGTAACTCAGATAAGCTTCTACCAAGCTGCAATGCAACCTTCATCTCAAATACTTCACCATTTTCTCTACTCTGCACATCTTTTTCATTCAAGTTTGATTCAATGGATTCCTGCATCATCTTAAAGAAACCGGCATTGCTTCGATACATTTCAAACACCATCCCTACTTGACCACCATGTTGTACAGTGTTCACGGCGCTTGCCATCGCACCACCCATGACTCCAAGTTCTGCAGCCCAAGAATTATGAGGAGAGGATGCAAGAAACGCTGATCCAACGGCTCCTAAGCCGGTTAGTAGGGGACCAGCTATTGCTAAAGCTTTGTTGAGTTTCAAGGCCTTATCGCCTAACCTTAAGTAATCATCCTTATCTTTAACCTCCAATACTCTAATAATCTCTTGCATCTCTTCTTCTAACTCAACACTCCAACCATTGTTATCATTTTTCCCTTTAGTCGATGTCCTACGTGTTTCAGGCCACCAAACCGCGGGTTCAGTCTTGGCTGTAAACTTTTCAAGCATGACACCAAGTAAAGGAAGAGGGTAAGCTCTATCTAAGGCTAAAACCTTATTCATAGCTTCATTTACATAACTAAGAGTAGGATTTCCTATAGCTATTTTCGTCTTGATCTCGCTTTCAAGTTGCTTAAACAATCTTGAAGCGTTTCGTTGTTCTTCAGTGAGTTGTGAAGGTTGGATCGTGTTCATGATAATCAGCATCCCAGTGGCTGCCAAATACAAGAAACTAGATGTGATCTTTAGGACTTCCAAAGGCGCACCAGGTATGGCAGTAGTAGCTGCAGCGATGCCAGCCATGGTTGCAGCCGAAAGAGTAATGGTGTTGATAGATGTTAACATCAAGTTATTCCATGCACTCCTTTGCTCTCCAATGTTCTTATGCATCTCAACTCGATCCGAAACAGCCTCAAGTATCATATAAAGCTTCTCCATCACTTCGTCACCTGGATACACTCTAGGGTTTGAGATGGGATTATTTGGTGTTAATCTTGAAAAGTTTTTCATTTCTTCCACATAAATTATGTTTGATGCCATTTTTGGGGCAAAAACACCAAGATTACTCATGTTAATCTTGGGTAAATGGATCGAAGCCGTTATAATATTTCTACGGGAAGACACAGGGAATGAAGAAGTAGATGGTGTATCTGAATGCATAAAACCTAAAGGGTGCTTAATAGCTGCCATATGCATGGTATGTCGGTATATGCTTATTCTTTGATCGTATATAAAGCGTTGTATATTGTTATCGAGCTCGAAACAAAAGAAGAAGTACGTATATATGAGAATCTGGATGTGTTTACTTTTGTTCTTGAAGGGTTTTATGCTTGTATATTTTCGGATATGATATGGTTAGAGAGGTTTCTGTGTTTATATATGGAGTGGGAATTGAATTCAAGTGGTCAATATATTCAATTGTTGAATAAATGGATGGTGTGTTGACATGAGGCTATTTGGATGCATGGACTATTTCAATTCTTAATTTTAACCTGTCCTTTTTGACTTAGAGCAAGTTTTAAAATGAGATATTATGTTATACTATTCAATCGATTCTTACGTATACTTCAATTGTGAACAAGATTTTAACTAATATACACAAGCTTGCATATGAGCGTGTTATGACACGAACCCAAGTATATTTTTAAAACAAGTTAGATTGTTACACATGCATGCATGGATATGAATATTCCATATATTGAGACTTCTTCAAATTCTAGTCATAATCGACTAATGAATTCTTTTTACCATACTAGTATACGTGTTTATTTTACTAACGTAAAACTAGCTATTAAAGTACACAACCAAGAAATTAATTCATCATCATGACATATTCGATGACTGTCGCTAAAAGCCCAATTTCTTGAGCTGCAATTTTGTGACTGACTATTTTTGGCTTAATTTTGACGAAGTCTGCAGTAGCCTCTTGGTGTAGTAGTGCATGCTATAAAACTAGTCAAAGGACCGTTAAATTGTGATAGAGTGTTTCTTAACCTCACCAAGTTTGACTTATACCAGATTTTACTATGTGTTTATTTAATTGAGTTTTAGATACTAATAACATATATATTAACCCATATTTTAGTGTTTTGACTTCATGGCTAGAGCTTTCACGTTGAACTTTTTTTTTTTTTTTTTTTATTATTATTATTTATTTATTTTTTTTATAAATGTCCATTATATTATAGTTAGGGAGAAAAAAAATCGAGTTGAAGATAGATTAACATTTGTCTTTATTTTATTTTAAATAAAACTTTATTGAATGTGCTTTGTGAAGAAATCAAAGTGATTTCACACTCTTCACTCTTGGATCTTTAATAGAAGCAAATGAACAATATATTTCTAGTTTCAATTCAGCCTAGCTAGCTCAAATGCTTAATGATCCAATCTTCTCATGTATGAATGCCTAATTCCCTTGTAATTGTATATATAACAATGTGCGCTTTGGTTGATGATCCAATATAATCTCCTCCTGTCACAAAGCATAAACGAAAGAGTTTGCAACATGTTACAAACATATGGTAAGTAAGATTTTTAATTACGACCGGACCGGACCGACCTAGACCTAGACCGAACATTTCTGTCCAATCTTTGGTCTGAAGTTTTTGGCCATATCGGTTTCCGGTTAGGTTCGGTTTTGATCGGTTCAGTCTGGTTTTCGGACGGTGCTCATCCCTAGTTGTAATAGACGAAATCATTTGGGAAATATGTCCATTGCATGAACTTTTTGAGTAAACAGCTAATACGATTATTTCTAATAAAAGTTTCTAACTTTTTGTAGTTTTTGTTTCAAAAGATTCCGAAAATGTGGATAAGACACCCGCGACTAATTCTAATGTGGATTCCCCTCGACTTATGCTTCCAAAATCAGCCATTCGTCTTCTAATAAAGCTAATTTTAGATTTATTGATGAGAAGGTACCTAAGCATGCTTATTATGATGTGGGTTTACCTATTGGTTCGGTATAGGAGGTTAATGAATGGATGAAAAATTTGCTTTATGAGTATTTTATTGGGAAAAGAGTTGCATTTCCTGTGGTTGAATGGTTCGTGAGTAATAATTGGGGTATGGTAAATATGGTATTCAGAAAGTAACAATGAACGCATACGAATTTTTCTTCTTCAAGTTTTCGTCTATAAAAGATGCTGAGGCTATTCTTCCGGATGAACCTTGGATGATTCGTGGAATTCCCATCTTTCTCAACAAGTGATCTCCATCGGTAAGTCTTATTAAGGAGGATTTGTCATGTGTTCAGGTATGGGTGAAGTTCCACAATGTCCATATGGTTGCTTATACTCCATATGGGTTGAGTTTGATTGCTTCTAAAATTGGTACCCCTATGTTGCTTGATTCTTCTACTAATACATGCATTTGGAGTCATGGGACGTAGTGGTTATGCGAGAGCTTTGATTGATATCAATGTTTCTAATGATTTCTGTGACGATTTAGTTTTGACTGTTCCTAAACTCATAAGGGAAGGGTACACTAAGGAAACTATTCACGTTGAATACGAGTGGGAACCACCTCGGTGTGATACATGTTTGGTTTATGGTCATTTGAATGATGATTGTCCTAAAGCCGCTCTTAAACATGTGGTTAATGGACGGGTAATAAAGAAAAATGTCCGATTTGGGGAGCTACTAAGGAGGTATTGAATGATGGGTTTACTACTGTCACTTGAAAGGGTCTCGCTTATAAGCGGGTTTTTTTGGTTTCTAAGACCAAGAAAATGAAGTATCGGTTGGTTGCTCCTAAGAATACAAAAGCTTCTCCTCCTAAAGACTTTACCAAGGAGGCGTCTACGTCTAAACAACCAAGTAAGGATACTAAAGTGGTTAACACGTCTAATGCTTTTGATGTTTTTGGTGATTTGGATGGGGATCATAATTTTCATGAAGAACCTAGTGTTAACATTTCTTCAAGCAACATGAATACTACTATTGATTCATTTGGCAGCCCAAATTTCTACATCTCTCGTTGAAAAGATTAATAAGCTAGAAAGTCAAATAATTGAGGAAAGCTTGTGCTTCGGGTGATGATGGGAAACCACTTCCTATACAAAAGAAGGCTAATTTGGGACACGCGGAAAACAATGAAAGCATCCGAGCTCATCCAATGCTACTCCTTCTATTATTTTAAATAATACACCTGACATGGTTAATGATGAAAAAGATTGGTAATCCATTTTCTAAGGTTGAAAATTTGGTTATTTCGGATAGTGATAGTGATGATGATAAAGTTCTTGAGGACTAGAATGAAACTACTAGTTATATCGCTTTCGACGGTGCCAAAAGTGGTAGTGAAGCGGACATGTGAAGCTTTATGAGCAATGGAAGGAGGACACCTATGATCAAGACCCTTATGATGATGATACCTTTGATGACTATGGGTTGACTAGTGCCCAAACGAAGTATGCTAACGCATATGACATTAATTTTCATGGTCAAATTAAATAGGTGCTTGTTTTATTTTGCATAAGTATGACATGTCATATCTTATGCTAATTTAGGTCTTAGGCACTGTAGGCACGTTTGGTTTGCCTTTCTGGGCTGAAGTGTAAGACTCACCCACACTCCGCTGTACTTAATTGTTTTTTTGAAGTAATAATATTTTACCGGATGTAAACTTTTTAAAAAAAGGAGCAAGTCACTATATAGTTTGTCTATGTTAAAGAAAATGTATGTTTGTTGTATTAAGCGTCAGAAAAGCATGCTATATCGTTGTAATTTATAGTTTATCGTATTAAGCGTTGGAAAACCCATTTGTCACTTATAGTTTTGGACCATTCAATAACTCGGAATTTTTTACATTTTCTAAATCATACTTAAAAAATATAGCCATGTGAATAATAATTTAACAATATATGTACAACTCATGCATGTCTCTTGATTATCACGATATGTTGTGTTTATTTAAATGGATTATAAGGATGATATAACAAATTCTTATCAGCAAGCACTGCCAGTAATAATTTAAAGTGGTTAAAGGATAATATTTTAGCTTGAACATGAGCTTGATTATAACAAAGAACTTGCAAGAAGCTAGCAACTGAATTTCATCAATAGAGAACCAAAAGCAAAGATTATATTATCATCAAGGAGTTAATCAACTAAAATATTAGATCTTGATAATTAAAGCGTTAAACAAATTTACATATCCATGATAAAAACAATTTATACAAATCATGAAGGTTTTTAATACCAAGAGATCTAGTTCTCTAACTATCATAAAAGTTAATTTGGTTAATCAGAAAAGCTTGCTTCCAAACTCTTGAATGTCATTGCCTAATCTTGAAGATGAAGCTGCAACATCTCGCAACTCAGATAAGCTTCTACCAAGCTGCAATGCAACCTTCATCTCAAACACCTCACCATTTTCTCTACTATCCACATCTCTTTCATTCAAGTTTGATTCAATGGATTCTTGCATCATCTTAAAGAAACCGGCATTGCTTCGATACATTTCAAACACCATGCCTACTTGCCCACCATGTTGTATGGTGTTCACAACGCTTCCCATTGCACCTCCGATGACTCCAAGTACCATGGCCCAAGAGCTATGAGGTGAGGATGCAACAAAGGCTGAACCAACGGCTCCTAAGCCGGTTAGTAGAGGACCAGCTATGGCTAACGCTTTGTTGAGTTTCATGGCTTTATCGCCTAATCTCAAGTAATCGTCTTTATCTTTTACCTCCAAAATCCTAGTAATCTCTTGCATCTCCTCTTCTAACTGTATACTCCAACCATTATTATCATCTTTCCCTTTGGCTGATGTCCTGCGTTTTTTGGGCCACCAAACCGCGGGCTCAGTTTTGGCAGGAAACTTTTCAAGCATGACACCAAGTAAAGGAAGAGGGTAAGCTCTATCTAAGGCTAAAACCTTATTCATAGATTCATTTACATAACTAAGAGTAGGATTTCCTATAGCTATTTTCGTCTTGATCTCGCTTTCAAGTTGCTTAAACAATCTTGAAGCGTTTCGTTGTTCTTCAGTGAGTTGTGAAGGTTGGATCTTGTTCATGATTATCAGCATCCCGGTGGCTGCCAAATACAAGAACGTAGATGAAAGCTTAAGTGCTTCCAAAGGTGCATCGGGGATACTAGTTATAGCAGATGCAATACCAGTCATGGTTACAGCTGAAAGTGTAATAGTATTTATAGATGTTAACAACAAGTTGTTCCAGTTATTCCTTTGCTCTCCAATGTTTTTGTGCATCTCTACTCGATCCGAAACTGCCTCAAGTATCGCGTAAAGCTTCTCCATAACATCAGGAGACACTTTAGGGTTTTTGGTGTGACTCTTGGGTGAGATTCTTCCATGTCCATTTCTTCAACCAAACCTATGTTTGATTGAAGCTTTTGGATATTGGTAGTAGTAAAAATTAGACTATTTGATTGAACCTTTGGGAACTGAATAGAAGCTCTTGATACATCTCTACGAGACGAAGAAGAGGATGAAGATGAAGAACACATAAAGCATGAAACTTGATTAATGGCTGCCATGATGTATAACAAATTCAGCTTGCAATCTTGTAAAAAAAGTGGTTAAGAAAACTCAAAGGAGAGAAAAAGAATGGAGTAGGTGTTAGTGTGTAAGGGTTTGTTGGTTATTGATCGAATTTGTTATTGGATGAAGTTTGGTGTGGTTGTTTATATATATATATGAAGAGAAACCTTGACAAAAACAAAACAGAATGAATGAGTCAAAGTTTGAAGTTTGAATGTGCATGGATCCATGAACTCGTTTTCTTGAGGGTTGTTTTGACCTTTAAACCTCTTTGACATGTGTAACTATTTGAAATTGTCAGCTAAACTGCTTGTCTTGGTAGTTAATTAACTATATGTGACCATCGAAATCGAAACCAAATATGATCGGCTGCACAAAATTGTTTTAACCATAATATAGAAACATATTTTGATGGATCGGTGTATTTAAAATACGTTTAGAAATTTTTATTTTTTACTTTTTATTTTATTTTATTTTATTTTTTCAAAAATTAACATTATACTTTAAAAATCCATAGGGTTCTCGGGCAACCGTGGAAACCCCTCTAGTTCCATCCCTGGGTGAAAGGTAGGACGATTTTGGTTAATTTTACGTACTGCTAACTACAACCTAGATTTGTGTTATGCCCATAGAATTTGATTATCAAGCATGCTCGTCTTGTTTTATTTTCGAAATGTTTTAGCAAATTAAAGTAGGTTCACGGGGTCCTAGCTCAGTGGCTCATGTACACACACCAACAATGAATGATATATATTTACTAAAAACGGATAATAAGTTGTTACGTGTTGCGTTGGGTTGGATTACGTTATCCTTGAATTGTTTGTTCCATATGATCAATGTAAGCGTGTTTTGGTTTTATAGTAAGTGTCGTTTGAGTTGAGGTCACCAAGGATCGTTGTAAGTTCGAGTATCTTGTTAGTTCTTAGTTTCTACAAACACTTAATGTCTTTCTAAAATAGAAAATAAAACTAAAAAATATACATATGAGACTATACCAATCTCTCAGACTATCTCTAAGTTGCATATCTTCTTGATGCATGCTTTTAAATTTTTGTTTATCTATTTATATATTTATTTGTTGTGATAGTATAATACTTAAACTAGAGATCATGGAATACTCAAATTTTGAATCTTTTTTGTTTTAGTGTATTCTTTTACTGTAGCTTATTAAGGCTAGATGAGATAAAATATTGGCAATTTGACATACCTCAAAATTGATGTATTTTATTTTTAAAAATTAGTTAAATATATTAAAGATACATGTGCACATAGAACCAAAACAGATGCAGTTGGAATGTTGATTGTGAATCTCAACAAATTTTCCCTATAACAACATGTGTTTTCAGTACTGCATGTGAGCTTGTACATTGATTATTTACTTTTAACTGCAAATAATTACGATTTTACTTTTTAAATGACATATGTTCTTTGTAAAATTTGTGGTTATAATAGTCATTTAATTGACAGATATAGTAAAATAATTGGTTATCCTTAAGATTTTGGGATAAAAAGAACAATACAACAAATCAATTGCAAGGAAAACTCTTTACAAGGCAAAAATGTACATGTCAATATACTCTAATAGGTACCACATTTAACTCTAGTTACAAAACTTGCCACGTACCTATTGCTAGTCAACACATGGCTTATACATATAAAGTGATTAATGCTATCGACATGAAGGGAGAAATGTTGAGACAAAAGGGGTAGTGGCCCTCAAGCTTTTTGACATCAACTCATAAATTTTATTTTTTTAGTTATAGAAATAGTCATTTTTCATATTTGGAAAAGCTGTAAAATGACCCTCCTAAAATGATTACTTTATACTTTGGCTCTGCGGCTGGCAAAAGTGTTATTTCTTATTTTAGAATAAAAGTTGTTCACCCTAATTTTACTGAGACTTATATTATTACTAAGAAAGGAAACCTCAAGTTAACTTGTTACGTAACCTGGTATGATGTGTTGGTTATCCTGAGTATTGTGTATCATATGTTCATAAAATTGCTAGACATATTTATCTTATGGTAACTAATTTTGATGAACTTAATTAAATGTTATACTATTTTGCATCAGAATTTGAGATTGGAAAAAATCACTGGGACTGGAAGACAAAGCGGATTATACTATTTTGATAGTCATAAACAAGGTATTAAACTTGGAGTTCTAAAATTCATATTGTGAGTTGTACTAGTAAAAATATGTTTATTGTGCAAATTTGCCCTTCCTACAAAGCCCTTTTCAATACAAAGACTAGATTTTGAACCTGAATCAGAAACTTTTGTGTAAGAGATTTGTCAAAAAGCCAACAAACTAGAGAATCTTTTCGTATAAGTTATCATAATACATTTGTTTTAGGTGAATTGGTTCATTTAGATTCTCGATTTCCATATAAAGTCACTAGAATTGTTGGTTATACGTATTTTCTAACTATTGTGGATGATTTTATAATACCTATTTAAGTTTACTAAACTATAACCAAGATGAAGTTTCACATAGTATATTACAGTTTTTTTATATACTTGATAAGTTTCTCATATTTGAAAGTTTATTCTAATTTGCTTGAAAATTAATTTCAAAAAAGAATTAAAACTTTGAAAAGTAATTAATATATAGCATTGAGTTTGTTAATAAAACTACAATTTTATTTTGCAAACAAAATGGGATCATTCGTCAAACCTCTTTTTGCATAAACTTTACAACAAACTAGCATTGTTTAGAGGAAACTTGTTAATATTCGTAAAGTTGCTATTTTATTTCAGGGAGAATACCTTTAAAATTATGGATCGGACGCATTTTAACTTCTACTTATTTAATTAATAGACTTCTTTCATATGATCACCTTATAAACATGTGTTTAAAAGTGTCTTCACTCTCTCACATAATAAGTCTTTGTTGCCTTTGTTTTGCTACTATTTTAAATAATCCCAATAAGTTTAGTAGTAGATTTGAAAAATGTGTTACGTTTGGATATTTAACTTTTAAAAAAAGCTTACGGACTCTATAGTGTTCATATAAGACAGGTTACCATTCTAAGGGATGTTAAAATTTTTGAAATTATTTTTCCATTGAAACACAATTTGAGTAAAGAAGATTTGATACATGTTCAAGACGCGAGTTACTTAATTTTAGTTTCGATAATCTTTTTTATGAATACCTAGATATCCTAATCATGTAGAGATAAGGGTATGTTTGACAAAACTAAAGTAAACTCAGATTTGTGTAGTTTATAAACCTATAATTGTAAAAAATGAGCTACAAGTTGTATCTTTTTTTTCAATAAGAGTGTTTGGCAAATTAGTTGTTAACGGTAATTTTAAGTTGTTAACAGTAACTTTATGTTTTAACAACTCCGAAATATTTTAAAAACTTCATTAATCAGCTTTTCATTTTGAAGCTACTTGTTTAAAATAAAATCTTGAAGTTGATGTATCCAAACAAAGCTACTTGTTTTAAAAGAGATTATTTTTGTAACAAAAAATTTACAGCTCCAAAAAAGCTCCAAAAAAATGTCTACCAAACAGGCCCTAATAGGACGTGATGGTAGCTCATGCACATTCAACTTTTCGACTGAGACACATCAAATGGTAGTCGTGTTGATTCTATCATTTGGAGTGACGGAGCTTAAACTTTAGAGGATTCAATAAATAGATCAGACAAGGTTTTTAGCCCGTGCTTCGCAGCAGGGTGTTTGAATACAGAAGTATTATTTAACGTTCGAGCTAAGTGTGTTCCTATTAGATATGTTTAGTATTTTAAGCGTGAACAATATAATTAAGCGGTTGCGAATTAAAAAAAAATAAATAAAATGTTATCAAGCCTTCGCTGCGTCGCGTTTTATATAGAGCTTCTTAATTAAAAGTGATAGAATGTCGTTATTTAACAACCGTTAAGTATCGGCCGTCAGTAGGACTGTTTGTGTAAAGAACATCTAACATGAAGGACCAATTATGTAATTTTTTTTACATCGTTAGTCTCTACAGAACCAATTTTGCAACGCAAGCTAAACTTCAGGGACTCTTGTCACATTTTCATTTTTTTTAAAAAGTATTTAAAAAAAATGTAACGACCGTTAGTAGATAACGGTCATTAACCAACGATCGTTAGTTACTGTGCGTTTCACTGTTCATTGGAGTTTTATTGGGTGTGGCAGTAACACAAACCAAACTATCAATAGCAACATTCGTAAATGTAGTTTAGTAGAAATAAGAGGGAAGTTGATTTTTTTTTTAACAGTTATTTAACTAAAAGTTTAATTTGACACGATTCGATCAAACCAATACATTTCAAAAGATATAAAGACCAAGTCTTAAAAGATGAATTCAACAACTATATTCATATACCACTAACAAGCGAAGTTAGAAGTTCATGCATTAATATAGAATCACCAGTACGCCATTACTTAATGCATTAATTAGTCCACGTTTAGTTTTATTGTCCATATTCTCAGTTTGCATCTTAATGTTACTATGTTAGGATATTATAGCTTGCAATGTTTTTCTGTTATTTAAATGTAGGGCTAATGCAATGGCATGATAATGGATAATAGTAGTCATGCTTTTTATCGAACAAATTTTTTTGCTATTATATGCACTAAATTTGATTTTTGTACTTTATGACAATATGATATATATAAGAAAGAAATAAAATGAGGAGCAAAATGGTCATAAAGTACAAAAAAAAAAAAAAAAAAAAAAAAATCAAAATCAAAAATCAAGTTTGGTACATAGAATAAAAAATATAATAAATAAATAAAAAAATAAAATTGTTCGATACATATATAAAGAATTCATTACGCTTCGATACATTTAGAGACCATTAGCCTTTAAATGTAACTCGTTTATTGAATGATGCAAAAAATAAATGAATTTAATGTTTTAGTCTTCTAAGTTTTATTTTATTTTATTTTATTTGTTTATTTATTTAAAATTTGCCAACTCAAGTACTTATCAGGTCTAATTTTGATTCTCTTTCTTTTTAGATTGACCATCTCAAATCTGTGTATCAAAACTCCTTACATTTTGAGGATTTATTCCAAGAAATCATATCCAATGAGCAAAGTCAGTATATAATTTGTCATTCTAAGCATTTTAAAAGCATGACATCTTTTAAAATTTTCATTAACAACAAAGAAAACTAAACAAGATTTTTTAGATGGTCACGTTGGATGCATTTATCCACTGTATATATATTGGGCCATTCAATTTGGAATCTTTGTATATGTTGTGTTTATTCGAATGCATGGTTAGGGGTCATATAACGATCTCATTCCAACATGGAAGAAATTTCTGTTGAAGTAACTAATGGATAATATTTTGCTTGAACATTAAGTTGATTATACTAAAGAACTAGCAAGAGGCTAGCAATTCAACCAACCTAATTACATCAATTGTTTTAACAATTCATGCAAGGAATAAACATTCAACCAAACCCAATCAAAAGAAATTTTGAGCAGCCAAAAGATGAACAATTAATATAATCAAGATATAAAACTATGAAATCTACTAGAGAATTAAGCCAGAAGCAAAGATTCTATTATCATCAATGGTTTAAAGTAGAAAACAATAATATATTGATAAATTCTTATACTAATTACAAGTCCATGATTAAAAATTTATACAAACCATGAAAAAATTTATCAAGAGATCAAGTTTCCTAACTATCTTAAAGCTAAATTAGTAAACTAGAAAAGCTTGCTTCCAAACTCTTGAATGTCATTGCCTAATCTTGAAGATGAAGCCGCAACATCTCGCAACTCAGATAAGCTTCTACCAAGCTGCAATGCAACCTTCATCTCAAACACCTCACCGTTTTCTCTACTCTCCACATCTCTTTCATTCAAGTTTGATTCAATGGATTCTTGCATCATTTTAAAGAAACCGGCATTGCTTCGATACATTTCAAACACCATCCCTACTTGCCCACCATGTTGTATGGTGTTCACAATGCTTCCCATCGCACCTCCCATGACTCCAAGTACCATGGCCCAAGAGTTATGAGGTGAGGATGCAACAAAGGCTGAACCAACGGCTCCTAGGCCGGTTAGTAGAGGACCAGCTATGGCTAAAGCTTTGTTGAGTTTCAAGGCTTTATTGCCTAATCTCAAGTAATCGTCTTTATCTTTTACCTCCAAAACCCTAGTAATCTCTTGCATCTCCTCTTCTAACTCCACACTCCAACCATTGTTATCGTTTTTTCCTATAGCTGATGTCCTACGTTTTTTGGGCCACCAAACCGCGGGCTCAGTTTTGGCAGGAAACTTTTCAAGCATGACACCAAGTAAAGGAAGAGGGTAAGCTCTATCTAAGGCTAAAACCTTATTCATAGTTTCATTTACATAACTAAGAGATGGATTTCCTATAGCTATTTTTGTCTTGATCTCGCTTTCAAGTTGCTTGAACAATCTTGTAGCGTTTCGTTGTTCTTCTGTGAGTTGTGAAGGTTGAATCTTGTTCATGATAACCAGCATCCCGGTGGCTGCTAAATACAAGAAAGTAGATGAAAGCTTGAGTGCTTCCAAAGGTGCATTACGGATACTAGTTAAAGCAGATGCAATACCACTCATGGTTACAGCTGAAAGTGTAATAGTATTTATAGATGTCAACAACAAGTTGTTCCAGTTATTCCTTTGCTCTCCAATGTTTTTGTGCATCTCTACTCGATCCGAAACTGCCTCAAGTATCGCGTAAAGCTTCTCCATAACATCAGGAGACACTTTAGGGTTTTTGGTGTGACTCTTGGGTGAGATTCTTCCAAAGTCCATTTCTTCAACCAAACCTATGTTTGATTGAATCTTTTGGATATTGGTAGTAGTACTAATTAGACTATTTGCTTGAACCTTTGGGAACTGAATAGAAGCTCTTGATACATCTCTACGAGACGAAGATGAAGACGAAGAACACATAAAACATGAAACTTGATTAATGGCTGCCATTATGTATAACAATTTCAGCTTGCAATCTTGTTAATGAATAGTTGCAAAAAAAAACTCAAATGAGTGCAAAAATAATGGAGTAGGTGTTAGTGTGTGAAGGGTTAGTTGGTTGAATTTGTTATTGGATGAAGTTTGTTGTGGTTGTTTATATATGGAAAGAAACCTATTTAATTATTTGGGATAAGTGTTTCTAAATGTATCCAAGTTACCCTGTTTTACTAAGTTGTGTATCAAAAAATTAATCCTCAGAACTTACTAATCATACTATTATATACATATTTTATCATTTGTTTAGAGATATTTACATAAATCGTCCTTGTGGCTAGGAACAAATTGCAAAGACAATCCTTAAGTTTATTTGGATAAATCGTCCTTGTGGTTAGCATGGTCAACGGAGGTCAATGCCACGTGTCACCACATGAGTGGTGCCACGTCATATCGGGTCGGGTCGGTCAATGGTTGGGTCGGGTCGGGTTGCCACGTGGGCCGATGAGATGGTCTTGCGTGGCATTGGTAAAATATACTCATTTTGCCTCGAGTGGGATTCGAACCGGGTTATTTGCGTGGGAAGCGAAGCTTTTGCCCAACCGGGCTTAGCATAGCTTCAATAATATTACTCTAAATCAATTACATAACCTTCCAAAATTGTAAAGGCCCATTCAATTTAGTTTTTGGCTATCAATTTAAGGGTTATATGACCGTAAAAATAAATAAATATACCATCGGACTCGTTTTTCGTGCTCTTCCAATGGTATGCTCGGGAATTTTTAGACTTCGTTAGAACCTCGAAAAATGAGAAAACGTCGTCGAAAAATGCGAAAATGTCCTTTTCCGAGGTGCAAAGAAAGTCGAAAAAATTCCCCGAGCATACCGTCGAACTCGTTTTTTTTGTGCTCTTTCCAATGGTATGCTCGGGGATTTTTTTCGACTTCGTTTGAACCTCGAAAAATGTGAAAACATAGAAAAAACGGTGATTTTCAAGATTTTACGAGGTCCAAACGAAGTCGAAAAAATTCTCGAGCATACCATTGAAAGAGCACAAAAACGAGTTCGACGGTATGCTCGGGGAATTTTTTCGACTTCCTTTGCACCTCGAAAAGGACGTTGTATTTTCGAGGTTCTAACGAAGTCTAAAAATTCCCGAGCATACAATTGGAAAGAGCACGAAAAACGAGTCCGATGGTATATTTATTTATTTTTACAATCATATAACCCTTAAATTGATAAAGCCAAAACTTAATTGAATCCCTTTAAAATTTTGGAAGGTTATGAATTGATTTAGAGAATATTATTGAAGCTTATGGTTAGCCCGCTTGGGCAAAGCTTGGCTTCCCACACAAATAACCCGGGTTCGAATACCACTCGAGGCAAAATGAGGTATATTTTACTAATGCCACGTGGCACCACCTCATTGGTCCAAGTGGCAACCCGACCCGTTTACCGAATCGACCCGACCCGTCAAGTATCCGACCCGACCCGACCCTATGACACGTGGCACCACTCAGGTGATGACACGTGTCGTTGACCTTTCTTTGACTTGGATAACCACAAGGACGAATTATGTAAATTACTTTAAGGACTGTGATTGCAATTTGGTCCTAGCCACAAGGACGATTTATGTAAATATCTCTAAACAAATGATAAAATATGTATATAATAGTATGATTAGTAAGTTCTTTGCATTGTTTAGGAGGATTAATTTTTTGATACACAACTTAAGAAACAGTAACTTGATACATTTAAACACTTATCTCTAATTATTTTGACAAAAACAACACATAATGAATGAGTCAAAGTTTGAAGTTTGAATGTATGCATGGATCCATGAACTCGTTTTCTTGGAGATTTGTTTGACCTTTAACCCTGTGTGACAAGTGTAAGGGTAATTAACTATCTGAAATTGTCAGCTAAACCTGTTTTGGTAGTTTTATATATATGGTGACCCGTGAATGATAGGACTATTTTGGTTAGTTAATTACGTTGTGCTAGCTATAACCTTGATTTGTTTAATATATTGAGATTTTTATAACTAAGCATGCCCGTCTTGTTTCATTTTGGATAAATTTAAGCCAAGTAAGTTAACACAGTCCTAGTTGAAACAATATGCGCGTAAATGGTATATACGAACACCACGTACGGTACATGTGAGATGTTTATGTCCCCAACCAAAAAGTTGTAGGTTCAAGTAATGTCATGAACAAAACTGGGATTATAAGATTTGTGAGAATGCATGTATAATAAACATCTTTTAGAAAAACAAAAATATCTTAAAATAAACAACACAAGGATGACCTAGTAGTAAGCCCTCTTTAGAAGAGGTCTCAAAGTTTAAATCTCACTTAGACACATATTTTAAGAGTGTCTAAGGAAAGGTCGGACCATACATGGTCACAACGATACTTAGTTAGGCCGCGTACAAATTGAAAAATCTTATCCATGTACTTTTATACTAAACCAGTCGATCTCTCATACTTTATAGTTTTCTTGGTAGCTTGTTAAGGCTTAATTAATAAGACAAATTATTGAAAATTTGGCATAGCTCAAAATTGTTGTATTCTTGAAGAGATTAGTTACATGAATTGAAGATACATGTGCGCATAGAACCAAAACTGATGCAGTTGGAATGAGTTGTGAACTTGTGATTGTGAATCTCAACAAATGTTTCCTATAACAACATGTGTTTTCAGTACTGCATGTGACTTATGTAGTGGATTTGTTTTGGGGTGTTGTTTTTTCCTAAACTGCAATTTTATTTATTTATTTATTTATTTATTATTTTTTTTTTCTCTCTTTTATTTATCAACGGTTTTAAGGGTTAGAAGATTTCACTTTTATATCTTATTCTTTTGCAAAATATAGTCTTAAGGGCGGCTTTCTTTAAAAATAAAACATTGCATAACTTAGTATAACATACAAACAATTAAAAACGTTAAACATAACCTTTAAAGCTTTGTACAACATTTCTTTTATTTATTTTTATTTTTATCTATGTGACTACTTACATCTCATAATAAATTCTACTAAAAATACACACATTTAAAAAAATATTTTAAACAAATAAACTTCACTTTTAATTAATACATATTTTGTGATTGATTAAAACTAGAAATTAAACAATTTTTTTTCACATAAATTAAAATAATAAAGTAACTTGTTAGTGTATATATTAATATGCACCCCAAGAAAACAATTGTTTGCAACTTTATCATGAATAAAAGAACCGGGCTTTGGGCCTACTGTAAATTTATCATGAATAAGATGTAGCCCATACTAAGTTATTACAAGGTACCTAAAAACAAACATGCACCGCTATATATTTAGGGTTTAACGAAGCATGCACGTACTATATATTTAGGGTTTAACAAATTCTTCGCACGTACTTTGTTAAACCCTATATTTGTTTGAAGTTATTTGCAAATTCTTAAACTGAATGTATTTGTAATTCACAAATCACAGGCATAAATCGATCCGATGGCTGATCCAACTAACTCTAGCGGCTTGAGGTAAAGTAATAGCATCTATTATTTTATTTATTTATTTATTTATTTCATCAATCGTTTTATTATCTACAAGTACTATATGTATTTTTTGCACTAAGATAGTGCTAAAAGTACACTAAAACTTGTGCACTACTTTAGTGCAGATATTGAATATTGAAGCTTATTAGATATTATTTATTTTCTTAGACAGAATATGTGGTGTATGCATGGAATGTACACCAGAAATAGTTAGGGATAGTTTTCTTGCCAATCAACTTAACCGTTCTTTTGGCCAAAAATACCTACCAACCTATATAATGTGCCCGAAAAGTTTAAAGTGACCCGACCGATTGATTTTCTGACTTGTTGACCCATTAATCTTGTCTTTTGGCCAAGTAAAAGGAACCACTTTAGATTTTCTCGTAGGTCCACCACTGTAAATACACCACACATGTTCGTAACAGGATATAACAAAAAAAATCTATGGTCCAAAGACACGCGAAAAGTGAACAAAGATCATCTATGCGCTTGTCTGATTTCATGCCTAGAATCTGAGTGCTTATTTAAATTATCCCAAAACTTATCATCGTTTATAGGGCAAACCTGACTAGCAAATGAACTCTTTTCTAATTGGGAGATCATTGAATGGTAGATATGTGTCCTATATATTACAAATCAAAATCACCCTCGCTATTTAATTCACTACCTCGGTTCTGAAAATCAGTTTTCCTGACACGGAAGGTGGATGAGCTTGTGAAGGTTATTTTTGTGGCAGCTACATAGTTACACTTGTATAATTGTATGTCGATATGTAGAATGAACAGAACAGTGAATGTGCAGGGAATCAAACAGATACAGATAGCTTCTGTTTTTGTCATAAAGGGTCTAAGTATCAAATGGCTTAATGTATCACAGCAACTATATTCCATGTGTACGGTATGTGGTAGATTATATATTTATACGGAGTAATATACAGATGATATTGACTCTATTGTTATGTTCAACATGAAAAATGTTTACATTTAATGCGAATACATAATTTCACTAAAACTTCACATTTCCCATCCCTAATACATGAGTGAACCAACTGCAGTTACTTTAAAGTTTTAATAATCAGTTTTTGATATATGCTATACTCGATCTTTTGAGTATTTAAGGGCTAGAAAACTGTGTGGGGATCAAGTTAATTGCATTTGCATGGTTACACGTTAGTTTGGTTAAGCTTTTAAATACAATACAATTTGCCATTCTATATCTAGCTTACTAATTTTACGTTAGTTTGTGTATGGAAGGTGTTTGGGATCGCGTTATCAAAATGCCCTTGATTTTGAATTTTTTTTGTTTCTGACTCCTCAAGACCCTTAATCTCAGCAAAAATTTCTGTTTCAGTTGTTCCCAAAAAACTGCGATTGCTGGCATATTTTTAATAGGAGCAGGTTTTGCATGTATGTTGTATGGCTCTGTGTACATCCATAAACATTTTCTTGGAGAGCACATGCGATATTTAATAGCCACCATAATCATATGTTCCATAGGAGTCATCTGCGGTTTCTTCCATGTCTATAAGGACATCAAGGGGTGCGCCACTGACTGTGAGTGGAGGTTCAATACCTTTCTGGGGTATACCTCCTGCTATTTGATTTACTTCGGGGTGGTTTTCTGGATGATCTTCATATTCAAATATATATACTTCACGTCACTCCCAATAATGATTTCACTATGGGTAGCCTTCGGTGTTGGCCCTTTTATCCTCACACCCATTGCCAGGCGCATTTACCACGGTAAGTCGTTGAGTGCAAGATTCAATTCCTTATTCAAACTTTTCCAATTTAATTGATCTTCATGGGTGAGGCTTAATCCCTTTCAGATTTAAGCATTTGTGGCTTGATTCGACTATGTGCTGCATTCGAATATCAGATTTAGATATCTCCCACAGTTGGTTAATTTTTATTGTAAAAAAGGTTCAAACTTTGATTGCAAGATTCGTTTTTTTAAGAGGTTTCATTGACTTAATTTTGGTTATCTCACTTGATTAGGCAAGTGGAGGCTGGAGGAGGAGAACCAAGACCCAGGTGAGTATAATAACTTCGTTGCTTCTTTTTATTTGTAAGGCTAGGTCCTTATTAATGATAAATGCATCTCCATTTTGCTGGAACTGTTATTTTATCTCTGATTTCTCACGTCACAGATCACGGTCTTGAAGACCACCCTGAGGATGAGGATGGATTGTGTCGAATGTTGGTCACCAATTTGGATCCTAATGTAAGTCATTGTATTAACTAGTGTCTATATTCCATAATATAAGTCATTATATCCGGACGTGGTTAATCTGCAGGTAACAGATGAAATGATTTTGAACCACTTTATAAAAATTGGTGGCACCATAACCACCATTCATGGGATTCAAATGCAACCTGAGAAGGCCTCTGCTGTCATTACTTACTATAAATGGGCAGAAGCTGACTTTGCGATTAGAGTCGGTAATGGCAACAATGAGCTATTGGGGACAACAAAAATCAAGGTAGAAAATAGTTTACATGATTTTTTTGGGCTAATGCGTGTGTTCTTTAGTTAATGGATGCTCTCTCTTTTTTTTTTTTTTTTTTTTTTTTTTTTTTTTTTTTGTGTTGCAGTGCTCATGGGCTAACCCCCTAACGTTGTGCCAGCATTTTGCTTTGAGTGATGGTTCAGGTATTTATTTGACTTGACAGAGACCTACATTTAAAATTTTGAAAGTAGATTTACAAATTTATCTATATATTTTTTACTATTGCTATTTTGATATTAAATGAACAGTTTTATTAAAGCATTATGTTACTGATTATGGCAGCTTATATGGGGCATATATGAAGATTCTGGATAAAGATTTATGGAAGGCTTGCAAAGATGTAAATTTGGTTTCTTCGAGCTAATTTTTATGAGTATCTGTTATTTTTACTAGTACTTACAGCATTGCTAAAAGAACATGAAATGGAAAGTGAAGAACTGAGTTTAAAACAATGAGTGTTTGGATGTGCTTTTGTTCCAATGAAATAACTAAAAAGGCTTTCTTGTGATGAATATTTATATATAATTTCATATCTTTTTGGATTTTATCTTGATAGAATCCCACTATGAGGATCACATTGCTGGCATGAACTTAGCTTCTAAGCTTCTTAGCAACAAACTCACAACAACTACTATACCCAATCCCGCCAAAGAGACTGGAGGATACAAGTTACAGAATACAATAGATTCTTTTCATTTCATATCTTGGTGGTGCACCGAACACTAACAACTACAACTAGATCCTTTTGTTGCTTCATTTGATTAGAAACAAAATATGTCACATCTTTGAAACAATGATTCCGTGTCTTCAAAATCGGCAAAAGAAACTCAAATGGGTGTACAAAGCGTTTTTTAATGGAAACTCAAAATGTAATGGTGCTCTTCTCAAATGTGTGTACAAAGCGTTTTTTAACTCACCAACTCCCTTTTCTGTGTTATGTTTGTTTGACATCTTATATCTAAATGGGATAGCTACTTGTTTTCGTTATTTTAGCCGACTAATTGATAAGGTTT